>JAOXNQ010000007.1:591973-625301 GCA_028571165.1 Hypoxylon perforatum
ATTAGCATACTTTCGGCAAAATCCCCGTACCCCATCCGCCCCGTCCGCCTCTTGCTCCTCCGCCTCTGGCACCACCGCGGCCGCGGCCTCGTCGTGGCCGGTCGTCCCTGCTGAAGTTGTTGTTGCCCTGCGGAGGTCCGCCGGAGCGGTCTGAAGGGGCAAAGTTGTTGTCTCCAAAGCCCCCACGGAATCCGCGGCCGCGACCGCGGAAACCGCCTCGGATGACTTGGGGACCGCTCGTTATTTCGTTGTTCCGGCCATTCAATGTCAAGTCACCGCCTAATCTATTGGCTCCACCGCGCGGTTGAGTGTTCACGGTAATCGTATTAGGGCCCTGGGCTCGAGCTGGGGCGTTCGGCGAGGGCCTCTTGGTTATGGGTCTCGGCGCGGAGCTGGTAGCGGGGGTCTGTGTCTGGTTCTGGGTCTTTCTCACGGAAGAGTCGTCGAGGATAGAGAGCACCTCGTTGACGGCTGCGGCATTGCGCAGGAGGCGTGGTCCGGTGGGTGGTCTGGGCGGTTGGCTGTCGTTGTCGTCGGAGGCGCTCCGCCGCGCAGAGATCGAGAACTGCCGCAGCGAGGCCGCGATGCCGTCGGCGACTCGGTTGAGGTCTGGCCTCGTGCGGCCGACGGCCGATTGTAACGGATGCCGAATCATTGGGGGCTCAATTGCTGTTTGATATTGAACTTGTTGAATAGGACCCTTAGAAATTTTCGATATCCACGCTGCTATTCGCCGAAGCTTTGGCGGTGCTTGCAAATTCTTGGCATATGCAATTCAGTGGGGTATTTTTATGTCAGTATCGGGGATATGCACACATATGCTCTTATATACCTCGATGTCTTCCCCCTTTTCCCCTTTTATAAAATCAACTATGATATCAATGAGTCTTATTTTACGTAGAATTATTTAGATTTTGGATTGGCAACCCCGCTTGCTACCCTTGAAGCCTATAAACGCCAATACCACGGTCCAATTGGCCATTACGAAACCATTTTCAGTTACCGTACCCTTAGCTCTGCAACGGCTTGTTCATGCCTCCATACGTTATCGTCTTGATGTTCAAGTACTCCTCAATGCCATATTTAGAACCTTCCCTGCCGAATCCAGATTGTTTAACACCGCCAAATGGAGTTGCAGTATCTGAGATCAGACCGGTGTTAACACCCACCATGCCTACTTCAAGAGCCTCAGCTACGCGAGTAATCCGCTCCAGGTCTCGCGAGAAGAAATAGCCCGCGAGACCGACCTCGGCTGAGTTTGCCAGGTCAACAACTTCCTGTTCTGTCGCAAATGGGAAGAGACCGGCCACAGGACCAAAGGTCTCTTCGCCTGCGATAGCCATTTCCTTCGTCATGCCCGTAATGACAGTAGGCTGGTAGAAGTTGGAGCCCAGGTCCGGTAACGCTTGTCCACCAACAACAACTTTGCCACCTTTCTCCTCGGCATCTTTGATGTGCGCCACTACTTTCGATATGGCACGGTCGTGGATCAGAGGTCCGTGGGTGATTCCCTCGTCGAATCCGTTGCCGACTTTGAATCCCTTCACCTTCTCTGCGAATTTCTTCGCAAATTCATCGTAGATGCCCTTCTGGACGTATATCCTGTTTGCGCACACGCAAGTCTGTCCCGAAGAGCGGAATTTGGAAGCGATAGCACCTGCAACTGCTGCGTCGACATCGGCGTCGTCAAAGACAATGAATGGCGCATTGCCTCCCAGTTCCATAGACAGAATCTTCAGAGTTGAAGAGGCCTGTTTCATAAGAAGGCTGCCTACGTTTGTTGACCCCGTGAACGAGACTTTTCGAACAGCAGGATGAGTTGTTAAAGTCTCACCAACCTCAGGTGTGTTCTCCAGGGTCGTCACGAAGTTGACAACACCTTTCGGTATTCCAGCCCGATGTGCTAGCTCAGCTAGCGCTAAAGCCGTAAAAGGCGTCTCTCCTGGCGTCTTGACGACGACCGTGCAGCCAGCAGCCAAAGCAGGGCCGAGCTTGCGCGTGACCATTGCAGCAGGAAAGTTCCACGGCGTAATCAACCCACAGACACCGACGGGTTGTCTGATCGTAACCACTCTGTTTCCCGGTGCTGTAGCTGGTATGCTATCACCGTATATTCTCGGCGCCTCCTCGCTGAACCATTCGAAGAAACTAGCGGCATAGGTCACCTCGCCCTTCGCATCGGTAAGCGGCTTCCCATTTTCCCACGTAATCAACTTGGCTAGGTCTTCTGCGTTCTCCGTCATCAGATCGTACCATTTTCGAAGTAGCTTCGCCCTCTCGCGACCAGTTTTCGTTCGGAAGCTTGGGAACGCAGCCGCCGCAGCAGCAATAGCATTTTCGGTGTCCTTGCCGGAGAACTCCGGGCTCGATCCTATGAGTTCGCCGGTAGCGGGGTCGTACACCTTAAAGGTCTTGCCTGAAGCAGCCTTTACCCATTCTCCGTTAACATAGGCAACGTCGGTCTTGAAGAGGGAGGGGTCGTTGAGCTATAATGGGTTTACAGTTAGTGTATACATCCTAGCGTAAGTAACTTCGTAACATTATATACCTTAGGGGCTTTACTGGACGCCATTCTTGATACTACGAGTGGGAGACTGGTTCTTTGGAATTGCGACTTGACTGCAAACCTCGATTGAGAGGAAACGGTCCTCTGTATGCTTCTTAAAAGGCTCATCTCGGAAGGCGAACAATTAGTAAAGCTCAAGCTACTAGAATTCAACTAAAAGAGCGTCGGTGGCAATCACTCGGATCTAATCGTCGTGATACAGGCGAATGTTGAATAATATGGCTCTAGAAACAGTACGCCAAAGTGACGTCCGCCCGATAATACTGACGACATCGGCATGCAAGAGGGGCATTAACTCCAGGGAGCTATCAACTGTGGGGTACCTGTGTCTTAGCTGTCCCAGCTAGCTGGAGACGCCTATAGTAGACGCTGATAGTAGCTGTCCGAAATAGACCCGATCACCTCCTGGTATCTTTTAAGATGATAAGTCGAAATTATTCATCAAATATTTCAAGTGTCTTTAGGTAATTTAAAGATTAATAGAGGACCGGAGCCGATACCTTGTCGCAGCTTTACAAGCACTTTAACTTGTATATAGACTTCGGTTGTGTCTTCGATAGCTTCGTCCAAGATGTGAGCCCGTACTGTTGGCAAACACACCTGTCTTCTCTTCCCACCAGAGGGAACTTCTTAGCTTCGTAGGAGGCATAGTCTCTTATAGGAAAAACATGGCTGTAGAAGAAGTTGATCATATTCTATTCTGCATATATCGGAGTCTTGCTTGCTCCCCTCTTCGACCCACGAATAGTAATTCGTCTTTCACACCTCGGGATGCGACCTCAGCGTTCCCCGCATCCCATTACACGATGCGCTCCAAAGAGAAGTGAACTCCAAATCAAGCATTCACGTCTAAATAAGGCAGCTTATTGAGTTAAACTATGCCGATCCCCCAGGGGTCCAGGCAAACGTGCTCCAGGCAATAGACGGTAATAATGCCACCGAGCGAGCGGGACCAGTCATTATCCTTCCTCGGTCGAGAAGCGGCCATTGGCCATTCGTCATTGAAGATGAGCTCGTCGTTGCATTCTGCCGACGATATGATGTTGCCTCGCAGATTTAAGAGTGAAGACCATCCTATTGATCTCACGTTATCGATACATGCTCAACACGAAGTCTCCCTTGTCTTGACAAGCAAGTAAGGCCGAGAAGGGATCGTGAATCTATGGGCGGGTCGTTTCTGACGCCATCACCAACGCCATCACCAACGCCATCACCAACGCCATCATCATCTACGTTATATAAAGCCTTACCGATAGGTATCGCCTCGGACACATTTAAGCTTCTCACATAGTCCCAGCTCCGAGAACTCGTTGGCAAGCTAGTAGAAATCTAGCGGCAGGAACACCGTCCTCCAGTGTAATCCTGTTATATTGGCAGCACAGACTACTTCAGCCATGGCAAATACCATATCATATTCTGTCAGCAGTACTTCGAGTGCCGCGAACGCCATCCAACCTCTGGATGGCTTCATAAGCTACTCCATTGAGTTTTCATCGTTCCCAGACTTTGCCGGTAAGACTTCATCCTGAACAACGGCGGCCTTATGATCTAATCCGTAAAATAGGGAACACATCAAACCCCAATGACTTTTCGAATAACCTGCTAGAAAATCTAGGCTCTTTAGCTGGGATTAAGCCGTATATTCGGGTTGGAGGAAACACCCAAGACTATGCTATCTACAACCCCGAGCTTACGATTGCAATCAACGGCACTTACAACAACTCGAGGTCTCCCGACTACCCAACCACAATTGAGATCGGACCTGCGTATTTTGAATCGTATAGTACATGGCCAGACGTCAAGTTCTCTCATGGCTTCAACCTGGGTGGGAACCACGATGACCGACAATGGGATACGCTCCTTGAGACTGCTGCCCTAGCCTGCAAGGCTCTTGGCAAAGACAAGCTGTATCTTTGGGAGTACGGTAACGAACCCGATCTCTTTGCGACGAGCTCCCAGGGGCCGGTCAGGCCATCTAACTACAACGAATCGGACTACGTCGCAGAATGGCTGAATGGGACAAGGGCCATCAAGAATGTGCTCGAAGAGAACTGCCCGGATCTTCTTGGCAGCGATACCTACGGATATTTGGGCCTTTCGTTTGCTGGGACCAATAACCACCTCAAAGCACCGCGCACCTGGACTGACGGCGTTGACGCGGACGGAGACATCAAGCTCTTCTCTTCTCACAAGTGGGTTCCTCCCTATCACTCCCTTCTCAGTCTTCTTTATCATGTCCCGTGAACTTACCATCAAATAACGCACAGCTACATATCCGGCGCCGCATCCCTCGGCGTAACACTCCAAGGCACGCTAATGAACCACACGCGCACAGTCCTCAGCGTCAACGCCCACGTCACCGAAAACGCCACCATCAACCCAGGCGTCCCGTACATCCTCGGCGAGACCAACTCGCTGTACAACCAAGGGCGGCCGGGTCTCTCCAACTCCTTCGGCGCCGCGCTCTGGGGCATCGACTTCGCCGTGTACGCCGCGTCGGTGGGCATCGGCCGCGTGCACTTCCACATGGGCACCGACTACCGGTACGCGTCGTGGCAACCCATCGCGACCAACAAAACATCCCTCGGCACCAAGCCCCCGTACTATGGCAACGTGGCCGCCGCCGCGTTCCTCGGGTCCGACGCCCCCAGTATCGCCGCCCTGTCTATGAGTAGCGGCGGTGGCACTGTTGATGTGGAGACCGACGTTGCGTACGCGGCGTATGTCGACGGTGCGCTAAGCCGCGTCCTTGTGCTTAATCTACGGTCGTATAATTACACACTCAACGGGACGGGCGGCGAGGAGCTGAACCCGGAGACGAGGCCGACGCGCACGTATAATTTTACGGGCCTAGGTGCGGCGACGGCGGCGGAGGAAGTAGCAGTGTACCGCCTGTATGCAAACGGCAGCGATGCGGTCACGGGAATTACGTGGGATGGGTGGAGCTGCAACTACGAGCTTGATGAGGGCCGGCCCGTGAGGCTAGCTAATGTGACGACGGGCGAGACAGCGGCGATTGTGGACGGCGGGGTCACGGTCGAGGTCCCTGATTCGCAGGCTGTGGTGTTGGATTTTGGATCTGGAACGGGGAAGGAAAAGAAAACGGGTTTGCGCAAGCTGTGGTGTTGGATTTATGATAGAAAACGGGCTTGCTAGGAGGACCAGGTCTTAAGTGTTGAGTACCTATACATGAGGTAGGCTATCTACCTACAAAAGGAGAATGCTCGCATGTAACAAGAGTATACATTCATCAAAATAATCCTCTGAGATCAGAGGAACGGTGCCTACGTACTCACATTACATACCTGGAGACGAGAATGAGGAGCGAATCGGAATGCTTCAATACCTCGATCTTTCGGTAGTAATGCGCAAGCCTCCTCCTATCTCAATCAAGCCTAGATCAGTTGAGCGATATTAAAGCCGCGTTGCAAACCCGGATTCAGGATCCCGTTGTGCAGATTTGATTCCTTCCCATATAGTAGGAAGCCCCCAGGGGCCGCTTCATCCGTATGCACGCATGCAGGTTCCCCATGTCCATACTTCGGCATTTCACCCATCTCCCACCGGGCTCATGTAACGTGAAGAGGCATGGCATATTATGACGCGTTGGGGTTATCACATCATAAATATTTTTTCCCATTGTGGCTGGAAAGAGATACGAACTCCAATCAGAAAAGTAGTTGACAATAATCGTAGATTTTCTAATTTAGGTAGAAAAAAGCGATAGATAATCGACGAGAGAAGAAATAGTTAAAGAAAAGAATCTCAGAGGATCCTATAATAGTATACACACATGGAATAGGGGGGATTCTCTCCCTCCCCCCTTTTCCATCGCTGTGGTATCAATCCGCTGCCTTTGGATAGCCCCCTAGCGCCATACCTCCCGCTCTTATGCGCCTACCTATCCAAACATGCACCGGTCCATTATCCCCCTGTCCGATGTGCCTCCGTGGAACAACTCCTATATTCCGACGAACACCCCGACTTCGTTTATGGGAGATATCATATTACAATAAATATCTGCTTCCAGAGCGAGATAAGAAGCCGCTATTCATTCTGAAAAGCGCGGTGGGGCTTATCCCGCGTCCATCAAAGCACCTCTGTCCAGAGAAATACTTTACGGTTCCTCACGAGTATTGATTCCGCAGAGGAAGCTTTCTCTCGAGTGTGTTGAAAGCCATCGTCCTTGGCGTGAACGGCATAGTACCCGTTCTCGGTGTGGGAGGAATGCTGTGCATCTGCCAGTTACCACCCTTCTTTAATGCTGTCGGGGAAGAGTCGTCATCATCCTCGTCGTCAACAATGTCGTTGGCCGGGTTCGGCAGTAGAGCCCAAACAGTGAGGCCAATATTAACTAAGTATATGCCACTATTGTGTTTGTTAGCATACAACTGCCAAGAGTTAGATCACCGATGCGTGCTTACAACATGATACATGTAGCGGCAAAAGCGCCTTTTGCCATTTTGCAGTTGCCCTGTACGCTCAGGTTTGCTGCTACGGTGCAAGGTTTGGCGATATACCACGCCACCGAGCTTGGGTAGTTGGGGTCAAGATAGTCTGGACCCGCCTGCCCATATATGCTCACAATGTAGAGTACCGTGAGGGAAATGTTTATAGCCATTGCCACAATCGGGAACCATACGTGCATAATAAACGCGATCAGCTTCGAGAGGAGGAGGAATAGGCTAAGAACGGATATGGCGACATTGAAGTCGGTAATTCTACATGCACTGTCAGTCCCTGGGTCGGGCGGGGAAGATGGAGCCTCATCAGCACGTACGCTTGTGACCAAACAAATGGTAGAGTCGGCTGTGGTTCGTAGTTGGCGTATGCATATAGAATAATGTTAGGGCTCGAGTTGAAGCCGAGCTCGTGCCCTGCTCGCCATAGCTTGGTCCGGTACAGGTCCGGTTGAGAAATGCCGAACAGGACTAACAAGGCCACGGTTCCTAATAACTCTGCTATCATCGTGTAATACATGGCTCTTGTCGACCGCCATTGTCGGCGCAAAAGAATATAGGCCATGGTGAAACAATCCGCGCCACGAAGGATCTTGCAGCTGAGATTTCTGGGAAGCGTCTAACTTTCGAGGCCTGATGAAGTCGCCTAGTTTACGTGAGTCAGGAAAAATGAGCGGATTTTCCCTGGGCCGGCTTAATTACACGTCGCTGGAAGCCAGCTAATCGGCCACCACTTCACATTGGAATGCCTACGATGGCGGGTATCGTCGTAGGAAGAAAGAAACCAAGTTCGAGGTTAGAAATGTTGAAAGCTTACGCCGAAACTCACGAACAAGATCAAAATTGAGGGGAGTTGGCGGTCGGTCATTTTTAAGGAAGTGGTGCTAACAGCAGGTGGTGTCGGGATGTGGCTGCAGGTCAATCACAAGTGCGCATGGTGATATATCTGTACGCCTAATGGGGGCCAATGAGAGGCTGCGACAGCAATGTTGGGCAGTGTAAGCGCCGGGTTGTGGTACGTGAACGGGCGCTTCGACCCCGGTTCACCTCTGGGCAAGCATCGAATACCGCAGCGGGATTGGCCGGCCACTACACCAACCACCATCTAGACGAACCAATGGCTATTCAAGACGCTGGGCGGGATATGCACCAGAAAACAGGGGTTTTCATTGGCCTTTACCCCTAGAAACCTCTCCCTCGGATCTTAGTGACCGATCCCGTTCCCGTTGTGATGAGCGAACCGCCCCCAAGAACCCCAAACATAGGGGTTAAGAGTGTTGATCGTCTGGCCATATTTTGACGCCGCCCCCAATTGACAAATACATATCTTTATTGAGCGTGGTGGTAAGGAAATCGTCCATGACACCGTATGATTGAGGGCTATCTAAATTCCTCAAGAAACCTTGATATAGGCGAGGACTTGCTGCGCCGTAGATGCTAGACTGCATCGGTTGTTGGGGTAGCTGTGCACGTTGCTTGTAGCTAAAGATAGAATTTTTTAAAAGGCCATTGATAAAGTTGCGATAGGGTTACAGAATATCTGCCACTAGGCAGATTAAATGAATATGAGTAATAAAATCTGGGAGGGAGGAGACAATATGTGCGAATACTTAGCTCTTTCACAAATGCTAGAGAAAGAAATTGTGAATTATTAGGTAGCCTACTACCTAGTAAATTCAGAGTGGAAGCTGGAACAAGATGGCGGCTCATGCTGTGAGACGATAAATGTTCACAATTCGGTAAGCAGAAGTAGGGGGAGAAATAGCACATGTGTGCGCTTGACGATGTGACGTGAGTGGCTGTTGAAATGCGCTTGGGTGAAAGGTGATATTTAGTAGAAATTGTTTAAATGAAAATTTCAAACGAAGGGTGTTCCAGGACAAGAGCCTCCATGCAAGGAGCCCGGCATCGTGTCTTATTTGTCCCCGAAATGACCCCGCCGCGATGGCTGGATGGCTGGCTGATGGCGTTGATAGCGAGAAGGCTGGTCCCGGATTAGGATGCTCACATATAGCAGTTTCGAATAGCAAGCCTCCCCGACAATAAGCCGACATAATAGACGATCGACGATCGCTGTCGGTCAGCAAGTCAGCTGTCAGCTTGGAGGTGAAGAACAGTCTTCCCTGGCGAGCAGGCTCTCTATTGAGTCGCCGGACTCGCGCCTTTTTGTGAATCAGACCGGTCTGGACTCGAGGGATCTGCACAACCCTCCAATGCTCCAATGCCTATTTCTCGCACAACGGCGGATTCGGCCAGAGTTGGATTTCGGTTGGATAGCCATTCCAGCATCAGAGGAAATATTCCGTGGAAAGCAAGATCCTTCAGCTCTGCTATCGTGCCACCGTGGAGATGCTCTAACGAGATTGACGATCCAGACGGATAAGAGCACGTTTATACCAGCATATTACCAGCATGTTGATGCATGACAAAGCTCAGAAAGCGAAGGGATCAGCGCTCGGGGTCGGGGGCTGGCTTAGGCACGTGCGCGCAAGTGGTCTGAGAAAGCCTTGCTTCTTTATTTAAAAATCCGCGTATGCGAAGGGAATGGTTCCGATAGAAGGAAAGGAATGGGATGCCCTCATCACGTTGCGAATAAGGCTGCTAATGTAAGCGAACCCATGGGGTTCAAGGCTCTAGAATCCACCGCCCACAGTCCACATAGAAGAGCTCGGGGTCAGGTCACAAATGCAGTGGAAGCGTCAAAAGAAAAAATGACATATGAAAAAGCAGCTAAAGTGACAGGTTGGCAGGTACGGATAGTTACATGTTCGGTACCAATCGCCCAGGAGGTAGGTACGTGTCCTACCCCTCCACATCCGCTGAAAGTCCTGAAACTAGTGGGTGGGCAGCGGGGAACTGCTAGGATATTCGAGCACGAAGCTAAAAGCAGCAGAAAGCTTGCTGTATGGGATTGAATCAAGCTCAGCTGAGCTAGAAGATGGGACGATAAATGTGATGAGAACTTTATTACAGCATCAATCTCTTAGGAACAAACATTACGAACTAACATTGATGATGGTAGAGTGGTGTGTTATCTGCCTTGCTATACTGGCGTTGGTTGGGGAGCATATCGTTAATTGACCTGCTTCTATATGGTCAAATCAAAAGATTTTCGAAATCAGCAGCGTGCCAACTTCCCATGACCTGGACTACCCGCGAAAGCGAATAATCAACCAGTAGCTTCGGATCTGAGTTACCGACTAGAGTAGATCGTCGGCAAGGAGAATTAGATGAACTTATATGATTTAGTGTAGCTGCTGAGGTTATTTATCTAGAACAACAAGAAAAAAGATTCGGGACGATCTGGCAGCTCCTTGCCCACTACAGATAATTCGATCTCCTCGCTTACTAGATTGATCCGAGTGCCCTCTCTTCTCTTCGTAGCTACCTAGTCATGTCGGCTACGTATGCAGTATACTATGCGTATATGAACGGCCTCATGGATGTGGGGAAATGTGTTGTCATTCTCAAGCTGCTGGCATTACATACATATAGTATGTAGTATGTAGGTTAGATACAGTATATGCAGGACCGGACAATAATGGCGTAATTGCTCCATGGTCCATCGCTCCAGTGTTCCCATTATTTCGAGGATGCGACCTACCTACCAGGCTGAAAATCTGGTAACCCAAGTGTTGTGTCTCCGAGTAATATTGCGTGTAACAGTATCTTTGTGAGTGTTGTAATGCCTAGAAGTCTCGCCTCGGACGGGCTCTTATTGTGCGACGTCAACTCTGGTAAATGACCTCGGTACGTGTCCTGATGTTTAAAAAGACTAAAAACTGGCTTCCATTCAACTTGACATAATTCAGAACTCCATCCAATCCTGTGGATTCTTTCGTCTTCTTGTCCAAGTATCTATTTCAATGTCTCGCCAATCTGCCTCCATAATGACATCAATTTTATATATTCACTTTATGTAAATACTGGAGGTGAGTTGAATAGGCGAGGTAGGCCCACGGTGTGTTAGGTAATCCTATCAAGTACTGGATATTGCAATTGTATCGCAATTGTATAATGCGATTGTGGATTATGACAATAGGTAACAGCAACTAATGAGCCGCTGCACGGAATGCCTAGACGGTGCGCCGAGTTGGGCTTAAGTGATCAACAGTCCCCACTCCCCTCGTCTGCTAATGGGATCATCAGTAATACTTTCCCCAAATCGTTACCCGAACTCCTGGAGTTGAGAAGTCTTTTGAAGGGTCTGGAACGTGGATATCAATTAGACCCTTGTAATCCCAATTTCTCTCGGAACTGGTTTCTACGGTACTTCTCTCACGCGAATGTTTTACCTCAAACCAAGACCTGGAGACTCTGGAGTTACCTTACCACATTTTTTTATCCCCCTTGCAACCAAGACCCTCGACCTCTGATTTTTTTTCCCTCTTATGCCAGAATCAGTACACGAAGCAAAGTCGATTTTTCTTATCCACCATTCAGAAGTCCACATAATTCTAATAGTCTGTCAGTCCTAAACTATCATTACTACCCTACTCCCTACTACCTTGTCCTGTGACTACCATCGCCCTACGTCTACTACCTCTGTGGTACATATTACATACGAACCCATACGTACCTGCTCTTGCTTTCTATAAACTCGTTAGCTCCGATTCACACGATTAATTCCCTCTTACCTAAGGGTATCATCCCACTCAGGCCACTCGACCGCGAAACCCTGTCGATAGATCCGTCCCTATCAGTATCAGTGCATGTGTAGGCATGGAATAGGCTTCCCATAGGCGGCCATCTACCTAAACAACGCAGCCCAGGCCTACCGCGCTTTTACCTCCTAATCCTGCATTGAAAGTGTCTGCTCCTGCAGTGAGTGAGCAAGGCTTATACCGGCTTATACTCGCTGAAACGCTTTGCCTACCTCTTCCCTCCCCGTCTTCCCGCTCTTTATTTCTTACTCCTACTCCCCCCTCTATCACTGTGACTGCCACTAGTCTCGCCGGAGGGGATATCTAAGCACTTGTAAGGTAGAAGGGAATAGGAGCTTGGGACGGGGAGCATACCACCTACACCTATCCCCTCGTATTGACTGACCAAAAGCCTTCTTGACTTTTGGCCTAAGTCGTCTAGTTCTTGGAAAATTGGAGGATCCTCTGCTGCTTATGAGTACCATCGGTTCGACTATTTGTATCCACCGCTTCTTATATTCGTTCTCGCCACTCACCTCGTCCACCTCATCCACCTCATCCACCTCATATTCGGGCCTACGCCATCCATGGCCATAGCCCGATCCTTCTCCACTTCCGTTGCTAGTAGGTACTTCGAGACGATTCTCGAGTGAGGAACTTGATTTCGGCGCCGGTAACTCAATCTAAAGAGGAAATATTCCTTCATGACTTTACCAACCAAGTCAGATAAGCCCAACCCTCCAGCCATCCCGGCCACCCACCCGACCTTCGCCCTCCAAGAAAACAACTATCCCGAAGCAACATCGTCCGCCGCCTCTCGTGGTTCCCGTCCCTTCACACGAGCGGTGCGGCAACGCCACTACACACTCGCTAATGATACTGCTGGCCCCGTAAACCGTATTATAGAGGAGTATTCGACCGAAGTTGGACATTATGGTTTGACGTCTGCCGCGCGCCTTAATCAGCAGTCGATAGTTGGGAACTCAGCGGTGCGGTCGCCGAACGAGCCAAGCACGAGACCGAGGGGAAACAGGCCAAATAGGGTAAATAATACGGTGGTACATCAATCGCACTACGCTACGTCGATACAGGGGAAGAGGTTGTCAGACAACGAATCTGACAGCCGAGACTCCGGCCGGCGCGCGGTTAAGAAGCCGCGCACTCGACTTACGCCACCCCGCAAAATCGATCTCAGTCACTTCACCAGGCCTACATTTCCTCCGAGACTCGCCGACGGGTTGACGTCCCCGTTGTTCTTCTCCCATAAGCACCGACCGCTTATCGCCAGGCCTCCTAGCTTTTCTGGATCTGAAGGTGCGACGATGTTAAGGAGCGTGCGGGATGGAACGGAGGTGACGACCCTGAAGCTCGCTCGGGGCACGGTGAGCTCTGCGAGCCCTGCAAGGTCGACCGGTACTCCTAACAGTTGGACCTCGACCGAAGGGAACTCTGCGCGAAGTCCCGAGTCGGTTGCCCCTACACCAGGATTACAAGCGCTGCAAGGCATAGGCGTTCTCGAATTATTGGACCGCGATGATAGACCAACGTTCGTCGTTGATAGCTTGAGTCCGATTGCCAGCAGTCCTGGGCCATTGTCTATCCTGTATGTAAATCCGGCGCTGCAAGTTTCCGATACTATACGTCATATGCTTTCCGGAGACTTCGGGGACAGCACGGAAGTACGGGATGAGTTCAGCAGTTTCAAGACGTGGGTGAAGACGGGTGGTGGCAATGCGGATGGGCTAGATGTCTTCTTACCCTCTTATCACTACGGCGGGATTGACTGGACTTGCTCAACTCTTAGGAATCGGTACCGGTTCGTTAGTGCGAACATGAGCGCTGCCTCGATCCCGCGAACTTCCCCCGAACCTCTGTTGGAACGGGAAGCTAGTGTCGACTCGCGAGCCCGTGAAACAACGCCGGGTGCTCAACCCAAGACGCCCAGTGATATTGAGTTGCCCGATCGTGATTACTTTGGTAGTGTCGAACCACCTGATGTGGACGAGCAGAGCCACCAAGACATACGTAGCGACAGTATTGGCGATAGCGTACCGTCACACCGTGATGAAATGTCGCCTGAAGTAGTCATTCCACCGGCGGTATCGCAACCGTCTTTTGATTGGACTCGGATACCGGTTACTGACGATCTTCCGGAGCACATACAATTTGCTCGCTCGAGAGATTGGGCGTCGACACCGCTAGGACCCATCGAACATTGGTCTCCAGAACTGCGCGTCATGGCTAATCTGGTTATGGGCAGCCCCAATCCCACAGCGATGTACTGGGGTTCGGATCTTACCACGATATACAACGAAGCGTACGTCGCCCTGGCTGGCGCGAAGCACCCGAGGCTCATGGGCCGGAGTTACAAGGAGGCGTGGGGTGAGATTTGGTCTGAGTTGGAACCCATCTTGGAGAGTGCTTGGAAATCTGGTCAAGCGACGTTGAAGAACGATGACCGCCTCATTTTACGACGAAACGGCTTCGATGAGGAAACGTTCTTTTCCTGGTCTATCGTGCCGCTTGTTGGCCACGACGGCTCCGTTGTCGGCCTATACAATCCTGCGTTCGATAATACGAGGCGAAAGATTGCCGAGCGGAGAATGCTCACATTACGCGAAGTGGGAGAAAAGACCGCATTAGCTCGCGACGTCAAGAGTTTTTGGAGCCAAGTCAATAAGGGTCTGGACTACAACGAAGAAGACGTGCCGTTCAATTTGGTATATTCAGTTACGGAAGAGTCTGAGAGCGACGTATCATCTATGCATTCAGGTAGTTGGGTAAACCCGCCTCTGCTGCAGCTTGAGGCTTCTCTCGGTGTGCCTCAAGGCCATAACCTGCTTATTGAGTCCCTAGACCTAAGAACATGTAACGACGGCTTCGCTCCGTACATGCGGGAATCTATGTCGAACGCTGGACAGCCGGTTATACTATCCGCAGAGGACGGATCGCTGCCCGAAGGTCTTATGGATGGATTGGCGTGGAGAGGCCCAGGCGATCCATGCAGATCTATCGTGATCTTCCCAGTCCACCCAACTACGGGTAGCGAGAGTGTCGTCGGCTTTATTGTGATGGGTGTTAATCCGAGACGGCCGTATGATGGAGACTACCAACTGTTTATCAACCTACTATCTCGGCAGCTTGCAACTTCGCTGGCATCGGTTGTTTTGTTCGAGGAAGAGATACGTCGTGGTCAAAGGGCAGCTCAGATGGCGGCAGCGGATCGCCAGGAACTGACTAAGCAATTACATTTACGAACGCAAGAGGTTCAAGAAAGCGAACTGAAGTTTACCAGAATGGCCGAGTTTGCTCCTGTAGGCATGTTCATCGCTAACTACCTAGGCCATATTACCTACTGCAACGACATGTGGTGGGATATATCCAGGCATAATAGGTCGCAGAGCGTAAACGCCTGGATGGAGAGTGTCAAGGACGAGGACCGGCCTGCCTTACAAACAGTATGGAAATACTTGCTCTCGGACAAAGTTGCGATTACGCACGAGTTCAGATTCAAATGTTCCCGCCATGAAGGGGAAAACGTAATAGACACGTGGGTGTTGATGAGCGCGTACCCAGAAAAGGATGCAAATGGCGGCATCAAGGGAATTTTCGGATGCGTTACGAATATATCTCAACAGAAGTTGGCCGAGCAGATTCAGATGCAGCGACGAGAAGAAGCGGTCGAGCTTAAGAGGCAGCAAGAAAATTTTATCGACATCACAAGTCACGAGATGCGCAATCCGCTTAGCGCAATTCTCCAATGCGCAGACGAGATTGCCGGAACTATGGCAAACTTGAAGCCATCAAGCGAAAGTAGTGAGAAAGCTGAGCAACTTAGACTCGCGGTAGATGGGTGTATGGAAGCCGCAAACACCATTACGCTTTGCGCGAGTCACCAAAAACGAATTGTCGACGACATCCTAACGCTTTCCAAGCTGGATTCGCAGCTCCTACTCGTGACTCCGGTTGATGTGCAGCCGTTGTCCGTTGTACAACGCGTTCTCAAGATGTTCGAGAGCGAGTTAAACACGAATGGCATCGAGATGAAATTCCAAGTCAAGAATCGGTATATCGACATGGGTGTTGATTGGGTCAAGCTTGACCCTTCACGTCTCTTACAAGTCTTGATTAACCTGATGACCAATGCCATCAAGTTCACGCAATCGCGTCCTGCACGATCAATCGTAGTTACCCTGGATGCTTCGAGCAAGGTGGCAGAGAAGACAGCTTCCGGCATTGAATATTTCCCCAGCGACCGTGCTGACAAGGAAGATCTGACTGATCACGCGGATTGGGGTACTGGTGAGAAGATTAACCTTCACTTCTCCGTTCAGGATACCGGCAGGGGCTTAGACGAACATGAGAGGAAGCTATTATTCCAACGCTTCTCGCAAGCTACTCCCAGAACTCATGTTCAATATGGTGGTTCAGGATTGGGACTGTTCATCTCTAGGATCCTAACCGAGCTGCAAGGTGGGCAGATCGGTGTAACCTCCCAGAAGGGCATTGGTAGCACATTCTCTTTCTACATCCAAAGCAGAAAGACCAATGGCCCATCGCCCGACGCGCATCCTCTACCACCTGCTCCGCCGCTCACACGTGCGCCTGGATCGTCGACGACTATTGAGACGAGACAGCCAAAGAATGCTACTCAGCAGATGATCAAAGGCGCCGCCAAATCAGTTGTTTCGAAGCCGCGATTCTCGGAAGATGGCCGCCGACTATTCGATGTTCTCATTGTCGAAGACAATCTCGTAAACCAGAAAGTGCTACAACGGTCGCTGCGCAATGTAGGAAATAGCACCAAAGTGGCTAATCATGGAGGCGAAGCTCTGGAGGTAATACAACAGTCGCGGTATTGGAACGGAAAGGAGGAGTCCGGGGACGACATCTCGGTCATCCTGATGGATCTGGAAATGCCGGTTATGGACGGCATGACCTGCGCTCGCAAAATTCGGGAGCTCGAGAAAAACGGAACGATCGTCAGCCACATTCCCATCATCGCCGTCACGGCATACGCAAGGCCTGAGCAGATCGAGAATGCCAAGGCCGCGGGAGTTGTAAGTTTTTTTTTTTTTTTTTCCTCATGAGGCTATGCCGTGACGTGAATAAGTGACGATGCTAACCGCTCATGTAGGACGACGTCATCTCGAAACCATTCCGAATGCCCGAGCTCATTCCCCGCATAGAGCAGCTGGTCGCAGTTCACACACCGGCGTATGCCGAAGGTGCAGCAGCATGATCGACAGTCAGCCTTACATTGAACAACAGCATGCTATATCCGAGGACTTGAATATAGTTGCCCAATAACTACTATGATTGGCTTGCAATCTACTTCACTGTTTTTACACTACGCAAGGCGTTCGGCTTCCATTAAGCCCGGGTACGGAAGGCCTTTTTTATTTTCCTGTTGAACCAGGCCACAGATATCATATGATCCAAAAGTTTGGGAAGGGATTATCTTTTATTTTTCAATCAACATCACCATCATCCATCTACGTCTCCGTGGGGACGTCAGGAGAGAATCAGAAGCTGGGACCAAGTTTTCATATATAGAATTTACAGAACGGTAGGGGGTTACGGTCTACCGGCGAAACCAGGAGCACATGCTTGAACAGCGCGACACACATACACGAGGAGTCGGGGTTTGTTTCGGGACGGAGTTGGGAAGGAGAGAGGCTACGCGAGTTACACTCGCACTCACACTCACACAGACAAGCAAAGAAAGAAGAAAGAGAGTTGATGTTGGTTTATATATGCCATTTAATTTGCGGGCTGCCTGCCCGCTCGCTCTACCTGCTACCCACTCACTCAGGGGTCCACGGAGCAAGCAAGCAACTCGCAAAAAAAAAGATCACACATAACCTACTATTATTTAAGCAGCCTTAGTTAGCAAGCTGACGGCGATATTATGGGATATGATTTTACGTTGAATAATATCCTAGACCCGCCTGCTCACGCATTCATATATAGTAATCTAAATCAAAGTTGACCACATACACAAGTGCAATGTTTGACCCTGCCGCCTAGAACAGATAGTGACTATGCCGTTACAAGCGTTGTTACAAGCGAAGAGTCAAACTGAACTATTAACATGTCCTAGGGTTTGCTCGATCATCTCACCGACTTCCTGGCTGGGTTGAAGGGTCGACTGGTGTAGTGGTTTATCACGTCTGTCTCACAACCACGTATATCTTAGTGTATGTGAGGTCACAGAAGGTCGCAGGTTCGAACCCTGCGTCGACCAGCTTTTTCTTTTTATTCTTGATTCATAAACTTTCAGTTATATACTTAAATACCTAGCTCCCAGATCTCAATGCCGACGCCGACGACTACAACCTTCCTCTTCTTGTTCCTACCTTCTTTTATCCCCACGCCCCTTTTATCTTGATTCCTACTCACACTTTCATCGCCTTGAACCTGGTCTATATCTTCAAAGACCTCCAGATCCCCAGCGTCAGCCACAGAGCTGTATCTCTCGTCGAGTAGTTGTGCCCTTGGCTGTTTCCCTTGCCAGCCACCCAGTCGCCATATCCTTACACGCTGGTCATTACTAGATGTGACGACAAGAACGTCGCTATCTTCGCTTTTCTCATCCGGAGGTGCTGCGAGCGCCACACCCGTGATAGCAGCCGCGTGGGCGGAGCGGACGATAGACTTGCTCTTGATAGCAACACCAGAATCTCTGGTAGGGGAGGAAGACAACTCGACGTGAATGAAGCCTAACGCATTGTCGTCGCCGCCCGTGACAACGATGTACTCAGACGATCCGGCGGCAGAGGCAACTTGCCGTACGTCGAGGGACTTGATAGTATTCTGGTGCAACTTCGTGACGATAGGCTTAACATCAGTACTTGCTGCAGTAGATCCATCTCCCAGTACGCCTACATCCTGTCCTGTGATAGTATAAATAGCAAGATGACCATCCGTCGCTGCAGTCAGGACATGAGTATCACCCAGATGTCGAATCTGCGTAAGACACGCTCCAGTATACGCCGACCGTCCCAGAAGGCGAAAGCCTGCTTCTTTAGTGTATGTATACGTCTGCAGCGTCGAGTTTGACAGCGTCATAGAAATACAGAACCCATCACGCACATTGTAACCAACATCGAAATCCGTAATGCGCGCATCGCCCATCTCGGTGCGATCAGGGAACACGGCCTCGCACACGACGGCGAGCCCCGCGAAGTCGTCGCTATTGAGGCGGCTGATCTTCCACACGAAGAACTCCTCGTTGCCGGCGCTACTGAAGAGGTGCTCGTCGTCGAACCACTTAAGGGCCTGGATGCCGGCGGCGTGCTTCTCGAGCGCCGCGACGCAATGGAGACGCTTCTTTTCACTCCCATCCGCGCCTTCCTTCCCGTACTCCCATATCCGTATAACGGTATCTTCGGCGGCCGTAGCGACGAAGCGCCCCGAGCCAGAAACACTTACGGTCTTGATCTCGCGGCCGTGGCCGCCGGACTTCAAGGTCGCGTGCGGATCGCGGGCCTGGGAGAAGACGCGCATGTGCCCCGCCTTGGTGAAGACGAATCGGAAGCCGCCCGCGAGGCCGGCACGTGGCGTCCAGGCGTAGCTCCGGGACGCGCCCCCGCAGTCGACGGTCGCGACCTCGTGACGGTGGGTTTCATTCCAGACGACCAGGTTGTGGCTGCGGAAGCCGCACAGCATGAGATCTCTCGTCTTCGTAGTCTTCGTCGTTGTCGTCTTCGTACTCGTTGTGCCATCGCCGCCGCTATCGGAGAACCAAGCTCCTTCGATGGAGGACACGAACGGCGGTTGTGCCTCGTGTAGCAGCACAGCAGAGGCGGCGGCGGCAGTCTGGCCTCTCCCAGCTGTTATGATCTCGTGGATCCTGTACTTGCCATCGCGGCACGTGCTCAACACGTAATTGTGTGATTGGTCGCCTCGACTGCGAAGGGGGAGTATCGAAGTGATTGCTTCGTTTATTTGTACCACGAACGTGAACAGAAGAGAATATTTGTCGACGCCAAGTTTGTGGAAGACGGCGACGGTACCTTTTCTCGACCCAATAACAAGATAGCCGTGACTAAAAGCTGCCGCCGTAACCATGAACCCTGTCTCCAAGGTGACTTCAAGTTGTCTTGTTGTCAGATCATCAGTATTAACCTGGACGATGGCGGCTTGGGTGCTTCGCAAGGTAGTAACGAGAATCTCCAAGCGACTCCCACCGTGTGCCACTACAGGGCTGTCGTTCTGGCCGGGCGCTTCTCCTCCCTCCTTGACATGTGATTTTGTGGCATCCGACAGGCAGAAGATCTGTGCGACCTTGCCATCTATCTTGGTCAATAATTGAAGGGATGGGGCGCCTAATTCGTCAAAGTAGTAAATATCGCCACTGGTTGTGCCGATGAAAGCCATCGGATTCGCCCCTGACGCCCCGAGCAGGGCGTGCGAGAAAACTATCTGGCCAATTTCGTCTGGGAGATTTAACTCTGTCCAGGTCATGGTACCGGTGTCTTCGAAGGTACCGGCGAACACTCGGCCGGAGTTGGTGGCTGCGAGCAGCCGCTTGTCGGACACAAATGTATATCGATTAAATCCCTCCCTCGCGTTCTTGGGCTTTGCACTCAGGGGCGCCGTAACTTGGTTTTTTGAAATGTCATCCGAATCTCCCTCAGGACTTATTGTCTTTTGGTATGATTGCGTCACATCTGCAAGAGACCATGAGACGGCTTTACCTCCGTCTATGGCATCGTTAGTGGACGATTGATCGTCACTTGATGCTACGGAAGAGAAATGTCTCAAACCAGCTCCTATCAGAGCGATCTTTCCATCAGCGCCGCCTGTCGCAACCAAGAGGTCACCGCTCGTAGTAGAAGCCGTAGCATGTGACCAGATGTGTTTTCCGCTGTGGTTTGAGAAAGTGGACTGATGCGTCAATTTAGCAGCCGGGCCCAGGCAGAGATGCCATTTCTGGGCGGTAGCATCTTCGCCGAATGAATAAAGCTCGACTACATCGGAGACCTGGGATAAGGCCTGGACTTGCGGAAACTCGACTTGCCATATTCTCGAGATATGGCCCATGACCGTTGCCATGCATCTGGCCGAACCATCGTTGTCTGCGGTGACCTCGACATTGTTGCCAAATCCGGTCTCCCGTGCATCGGAAATGTGGGTTTCGTACTCTTGCCTTACATGTTCCTGCTTCTCGGTAATGTTCCAGACCCGAATAGTCCTGTCGTCGCTGCAACTGGCCAGCAACCTCAGCGTTTCTCCCTTTGCGGTCTGGATCTCGGGAGAGATATGGACGCCAAAAATGGACCCTTCATGACCGGTGAAGACGAAGAGAACTTCGGAGTTTTGGTTCCCTTCCGGAGACTCATCGAGGTGACATTTCCAGACTAGAATCTCGCCGAAAACGGTACCGGCAGCCACAAGTACGCAGTCCCTCGACGCCCAGAAGAAGTTACCCGAGTACAAGATTGGTCTCGAAGGAGATCTCGTGTTGTCGAAAACGAGCGTGTCTCGACTATCGTCTACGTAAGCCAGGATGACTTCGTTATGCGCGGTAAGTAGAACGATACGGCCGTCTCCGAAGGGCGAAACCCTTCCGTCGAATATCCAGTCTGGCGCTCTAGCCTCGACAACGCCCCTTTCCAGATTTAGGCCTCCATAATCATTGGAAATAAGGCCATCGAGGGTGTCTCCAGGAATTACTTTGATGGAGTGTCCACCCCAGACAAGTATCAGACGGTGCTGCTGGGATGCATCTTCCGAAGGCGCAGCAATACCGTGAATGGACTGAGCCCGGAATACGGGTAGCTGCCCGCAAAAGCGTGAAGTCTGAACATCATAAATCTTGATGTCGGTGTCTTCACCAGCTAATACGTATTGCTTGCCGTTGGTGGACGACTGGTAAAAGGCCAGGGCCGTGATGGGATTTAACACATGTTCCCTACGGATATGGCCTCGGCCTAGAGTAGCCGTCTATATATAAAAATTAGTAGTCAGTTATCATTTATCAAGTATCACTTATTAATTCGAGGACGTTTATACCATATGCATATGGGTTAGGTGTAAGTTGGGTGTGTTGGTGTTTTGGCGGGGTTCATGAGGCATAGGAAATTTCGTCATTTGGTGATAGCACTTACCTTGCAAGACATTGAGGGCCGACTACTTGGGCGCTATTGCCATATGGCAAGCACAAGACAACTTAAAGGTTTATCCCGTGTATTACTTAAGATCAGACCCTTTTCATGATCTCGACAAAGTTTTTACACTCCCAAGAAAATTTCTACTATGGAAAAATGCACGTGATTGGCTCATCATTGCGACGAACTCTGCTCATCCGCTTTACAACTCCTCAAAATCGAATGAACTTTCACATTTGACGACACGCGCTTTCTTTGCAATTATCTGATTGATTCATATTTAAATTTTATGTCGAATACTATCATAATAGCCTGGGTATCCCCTTTACGTCAGAAAAAGATTTACCCTCTAAATTCATTAACCCAGGAACATCCCCCATAGGGTCATTCAATCTTCGTCATTTCCCAAGCCTAAACGCCGGCACAATGCAAAAACAAAGCTCCATATCTCCATCTATTTGATGAGACACCTGATCCACCCACTATGCTGAAACTCATGCTCCGATTTAACGAGCGTGAGAGTACGGCTCGTAAGCCAGGTCCGAGCGGGCTCCACCACGTTGCGGAGCGCCGTAGTTGTAACCTGAGGCTCGGTTGTCGCCGCCAATCGGGGCGTAGGAGCTGGGCAGGAACTTCTCGCTCTCAGAGCCACCTCTCGAGCGCTTGCTGTACGGGCGGTGCTCGGGCTTGCAGCAGCAGATGGAGAAGAGCCAGAAGAAGCTGGCGCCCATGGCAAAGGCGACGCCGATCCAGATGCATGCCAAGAAGTTGGTGCTGAGGCTGGCATCACCGCCGTACTGCGAAACGGCGGCCTTAACCACACCGACTACGACAGCAGCCATGGCAGTCATCATAGCCGCGGAGGCGATGGCGATCAGGGTAGCGATACCGGAAATGAGCCATGTTACGCACGAGACGGCGCGGGAGCAGGCGGTGAACAGACCGATCACAAGTTCAAGGCCAAGAGCAACCATGGCGATGATGTACACAACTTCGGTCCACTTCATGAGGGTCTTGAACGTGTTCAAAGTGTCGTTGATCTCGCTGGGTAGAGTCACGTTGCCGCCAAAAGTCTGGTTGAGCGTGCTGAGCCAGTCCGTGCTGAGGTCCTTGTTGGCCCAGTCGAACTTCGCCTGCGTGCAGTTGGAAGATCCATTTGCGGGGATCATGCAGTAGTTCCAAAGGGTAAAGTCGTATTTGTTGTCGATGCCAAGCTGCGCGGCAGTGATATTGCTACCGTCGCCAGCGAGCGAGCTGAGGAAGTCGGTAAGGTCTGAGCGAGAGCTCAAGGTGTTCGAAGCGCTGTTGATGGCATCTTGGACGTCATCAGAGCCGCTGCTGACGGCGCTCTGGATCGCACTCGTAACGTTCTCGGCACCGGTGAGGTTGCCGGCTAGCTCCAGAAGAGTCTGGCGATCGATAGAAAGGTTGGTGGTATCGATCTGGAAGAGGTACAGGCCGTTGTTCGTAACGCCAGTAAGACCCGCAATCAGGAAGGCGACGATGCTCCCCACCGTCAATATAAACGGCAGGGACACGCAGACATATCTTCCGACGTTACCCATGGTTCACTGGATTTTTATGCGACGAGTAGTAGTGTAGGTGAGGATACGCGCAGTAGGTTCAACGAGTGGTTATGGTTAGTCCTAAACGAAGGTAGGTGGTATCTGATATTTTGTATCGGAGTTGGGGGTTGGAAAAACTAGCAGGGACCAACGGGGCAACGGCGTAAATAAATAAACTTGGTAGCACGAGAATGAAAAAAACGTGAAATTGAGGTCGATCAAAAGGCGTAAGATGGTTGTATTTATTACGCATGAACAGACGATCAGTACTCATTGTAGGACTCGACTCACTGTTCAGAAAAGTCGAAATCAAGCGTGGCGCAGTTTCAGGCAAATAGTACCCAGCCCTGCGGCCCCTGCCAGCACAGCATCTAAAACGGGGGTCTTCTCAAGGGTTCCCTCCACTGCATCCATCCACAGTGAACCTGGCCGACGTCAGCTCGCCTGGTCAATGGCTTGTAAAGGCTTGTTTAGGCCGTGCTCAGCCCCTGTAGTTCCACCAATGGTATGGGGATATGGAGAGGCGTGCTCCATTAAAAAGATCACTCAGCAAACGAACGGCCACAACCTGATAATTCTACGAGGGATGTGACGACGATATGCGTCGTGTAGGTGAGACAAGTATCAATGGCACCCGAACATCTATTTTTCTATCTTGAAGGGTGACATTTCTTCTGCTACTCGAAATAACGGCATCAGAATCACTGGTAGCCTCGTAAAACATTATAGAAACATAAGAATTGCATTTTGACGAGATGTGTGATACAGACGGGAGGTGCAGGAGCTGAAAATGCCATCTGACATTTCGCTACAAAAGACCAATAAAGCGTATCATAATTCCGGCCTAGGCGATTGACCCACCGAATGTAGGTACAGAGGTTGCATAAGGGTCGGGGGGCCTAGCATGGCATCTAGGGTGCCCTAGCCAGGCCCTAGCTCTAGGTACCTTGATACCCTGTATATCAAACTCCTACAGATAAGTGCACATTGTGGTAAGTGCACTTTCAGAACCAGGCAGCCAGTTGTAGCATCTGTAGCATCTGCGGAGAGTAGAAACAAACCGGCATATTTGTTTCGTGTGCCGCAGCAATCAAACACCTTGGGGGTAGCACTGAAGGATGCACAAAGGGAACAGAAAAAGGATAAGAAAAAAAAGGAAGGCTACCGGCTACCTACCTACTTAGTAAGTGGATGGCCGCGTTGACTCGGCCCGGACGGTCGCAATAAGGGTCAAATTGAAAGATGTAGATCGGCCTCACTAGCGATCTTGGATGTTTTCCCCTCTGTTCGATTATGGCGTCTTCTTGCGCAGTCTCCGCGTGTTCGGCAACGTGAGCACCTGTGGCGCCAGCGTACCAGCCGAACTTAGTACAAAGAAGCGTGAGGAGGCGATGCAATTGACGCGTCTTTACACCCCCATTTCTTTTTGAGGCTCTACCTGCAGGTAGGTAGCGGCCAAGGAATTCCCGTCCTCCATCGTATATTTGGAAATGTCTGGAAGAGGTTTTACAAGTTGCGGTTCCGGCGTAGACAACCTGATAGAGGTAGCCTTACGGCCCAACAGCCCGATATTCTTATATTCTCTCCATGGCTTAATTCCAACAGAAGAAGGAAGACAAGACTAAGGAGGATCAAGAGGATTCGGAGGGGCAGAAAGGGCCAAGAACAATAGGAATCCGTGCACGAGGCTCCACCAACCATAGCAAGGCCCAGCTGTATCGGTGTGGCTAGTTCCTGGGCCTTACAGGCCTTGTTAGAAGTTTGCTAAACGTGCTAGGGGGTAAGCAGCGGGGCAAGATCTAACTGAGCTCAGGCCTAAAAATAGGATGATCTTGGTCACTCCAAGTTACCTAAGTTCAAGTAACACGGCTGTGGCTTGCAGAGCTAACTTACGTAACTATTTACGACTGAGGTCGAGACAAGCAACACAAAAATTCTCCGCACCGCCTTGTTTCTTATACGTATAACCGGTAACTGCCCTCGTGCCTGCGTGCCCGCTGACCGATACTTTTTCTTGGAAGAGGTTGGACCCGGAAGCTAATGCTCCAGCCCTACCGGCCACATGTGATAAACCAAAGGTTGCGCCTGGCCCTGGCCGATCCGGAACGCACCGAAGCACCGGATTAGCTCGGAGTTATTCCCGAGGTTCAATGTCTGTTGGTAATAGCACCAGCCGGTCAACGCTACCTTGCGCCCTCCCTTAACTCGGCTGTCTATTCTTGTCTTCGAATGAGCTTCTCCATTGAGAAGTTGTACCTCTCCGATATGACTTCCGTGATGATATCTTGTCATACCTACGGATCCAATCAACCGTAACACCGAAAACATCAAATTGCTGCTGCAACCCTTCAATGACGAAAGAGACGAAAGAGTAGACATATCATGACCTTGGCTCACGGACGTCGAAGTCTAGGCTATTGACGTTGTCAAACCTGACCCGGTACTACCTCATTAGCGTCCTCAGATGCCGTCAACGTCCGAAGACCAAGTATGCTCCCTTTCCCCATGTCTCATGGCTAAGACATGACGAACTAGCTGATCCCTTGATGAACAAACTGCCTGATGAGTATTAATGACGCAACTGGGAATCGTTTTGGGTGTGTTTCACGGCTCCAGAGACCTAGGAGCAGCAGATGTTGAGCAATCCGATGGAGCGAAAAAGGTACTTCCTACGGCTTACGCCAACAGTTGACATGGAATTTTTGAATAGTTTTGGTAGCGACGGAAATGACCCGATGCGACGAATTCCTATTGGGCGTGTCGGTCAACCTCGAAAACTGCCTGTCAGCATATGCTTATCTAGAACGTGTCCTTGGCTGCTAAATCTAGACTTGCCAGAGGGCCGGCGTGTATGCAGTTGCCACGACTCCGGTATTAATTGCAGTGTCAAGCTTTTGTCAAGACTCCAATGGAAAGGATAGCCGATGATGGAAGGACAATGCCAAGTAAGCAGACCTGAACAAGCCTAAAGCCAAGACGGTTGAGAGGCTTCGATGCGTGCCTGTGATGCTACAGAGCGCATGTAGTTGCCACCGCCAAGCATCACGATATCGAGATTTGTTCTATTGACATTTTGGAGTGCTGGAAATTACGGGCGTTTATACGCAGGATACGCAGAATAAAAACAGTCAGCATCTTGAAACGAAGCAAGGATGATTCGGTGCTCGTACCTATCGGACAGCAGGAATCAACTGCCACTGTCCGTTTTGGGCAATAGATATTAAAGGGACGAACAAAAGCCGGGCTTAAAGTCGAGTTCTTTGCAGTAGGTGGCATTTAATGACATCTAGGTGGGATCGAGGTTCCCTGATCGACGCGTTCAAGGGATTCTCATTGGGAGTTGGAGGTGTTCTAGTAGATTGCTCCCGTCTGCATGTCACGTTGATCTTCTTGAAATGCCCGTTCCGTCGTTAATTTGACTATGATCTATCATCCCATGTAGTAGCGGTCCTGGCTGTCAGACGCTATGATACGTAGGCAGTAGTAACAAGGTAGCAAGGGGACGGCCCGGGACGGGGACAGATAGATGACCTCCTACCGTACCTGGCAGGATGTCAACTTGGACGTATTAGTATTATTAAACCCTGATGATTTTTAATGAATCGAGTATAAGACACGAAAACAATCTTGTTCCGAAGCCTCCTTTGTCATCTCACCTGCTCACCCGCAGACCCGGCGATAAAATCTACCGTACTGGCAATTGGAAATATGGAGTTAAGACCTGACTCGAGCCGTCAAAGACCCGCCCGCATCTACGTCCACCATCAGATCCATAAAGCGGTCAGGCTGTCTGGGTGACTTGACTTAATACTGTGCTCCACTACAGCTGGCAAGCTTTGCTGCAACTTTCCCAAGACCAAAAAACCCGCCCAAAAAACGCCCGCATCGCGCGCCAGTTCCAACGGGCAACACGGCCAAGTCAGACACCTGTAGTCACCAGTCATCGTCATAAGTCAGCGAATAGTCCACGGTGGAAGCGGCGACAGCGGCAGCGAAGAATCTTAACTCCCCGAAAGCCCAAAAGCTTACAAACTTTATTTGCCTATCGCTTAAGGATAGAAAGACAAAGTCAGGCATATTCTTTTGAATAAGTAGGTTTAGCTTGCTCCCATATTTCCCCATAGCTTCAGCTCTAGTCAAGCTTTCCATCCCTCTTCATGATTCAAAGCCCAAACTTATTAGACCAACTTATCAAGCCTAAGGTTCCCGAGATTCCACCCGTGCCGCATTCATTGTGTGTACCCGCACCCGACATCAATCCCAGTATCGCTATCAAAGAAAAATACCAATACCTTACCTCTCTGGATAGTTAGGTACCTAAGGAAGAAGAAAAAGAACGACCCAATTGGAGCCTCTCCAGGTTCTCCAGTTGTCTGCAATAAAGCAACAGCTCTTATTTGCAATCTATGCATTTGTATTTGTATGTCCCATGTTACTAGCACCTTCTCTCGTCATACACACACAGCACATACACACATATGCACTACATACAAATACACATACACACGCACACCTATTTTTTATTTTTACAAAAATAAACCCATCGCTATATGATGCCAATGCTGTGTTGCCAACTTGCCTATGCCAATTTGTATCTGATCACGCTAGTCGCTAGGTACATGTTCTTGGCAGCGCTACCCACCAGACGCACCGGAGTCTAGCACGTTCTGCACGCTGTGCACCTTTAGGAAGCACCTGGGCAGTGACTTCTTTGCCAAGGCTACCTTGGCTCTACTCTCTGGGTACCTAGGTATGTATCCCCGGTCTTGGTCTTGGGCTTGGTCTTGCTTGTTCATGTTTCCCTATCCTGCCTCTGCACCGTCCACCGTCTTTACTCAATGCCTTATCTTCCCTTTTTTCCCTTACTCATCAAAGGAAGCAGAGTAACTCCCCCGCATTACTTCACTTCAACTCTGGTAGGAGCACGCCGAAAAATTTAGAGACGACGAACCAAACCTTCGAGATCGTCATCATTATCAACTTGCCGCTTTCTCGCTTCCTAGTACATGCTTCCTACTACCTACCTAGAAACTCTTCCCATCCCAAACTAATCCAACTAATCCAACCGTCCGACCATCCAACCGTCTAACCGTCCAACCATTCAAACCCTTCCCATCCCTGACGCACATCTCTTACCTCATCCTCTCGATACCTCCGCAACTGCCCGGGCTGAGTTTCTGTCACCTGGTTCTGGTTGCAAATCAAATCTTTTATTCCCCCCGCCGGATTGACTGGACAACTGCCGACCCTCATATACGCACGACCTTGAGACGCATGGACCCGTAGCTGATTCTTCCGACCTATGCTTATTAGATTAATTACATTGCCTCCAGCCTCAACCTCGCCAACATAGCCTCTTACGCAACACCCTCACTAACGACACATCGACCCCTCCGATACCTCCGCCTGCTTGCGACAGACAACTTTACCCCAACTTTTCAACTTCCTTGACCTCCCGACTTCCGCAAACACTGGCGCTCATACTACGCTTCAGCTGCAAAGACGGAGATCAAAACGGCTCCCACCTCTTCCTCCGCCGCCCTCCTCCTCTCCGTCCTTGACCGACTATTTCACCCTCCCTAGTAGTGGGACGTGGACGTAGAACGACGAATACGCGTCTCATCATTGGGTCTTGAACGACAGAGTGGTGGGCGCCTGGACAGATTCTCTATAACTTGGCTGAATCGGAATTTCGAATTGCTTTAGTCGGACTACCGACTACGCAGTCTATAGCTTAACAATTGTTGGTGTCTGACGAGATCTAGAAAGAAATCATGGGAAACCAAGCATCCAAAGAAGGAGGAAGCTCCAAGGGCCCGGGTGGCGCATCCGGAGACCTGCAGTCGTACCCTTCGTTTGGGAGGTCGGATACCAAAGAGTCCGCCCGCTCATTTAAGGCACTCCGATCGAAGATACCCGGTGGGAAAACAGACAGCCCCCGAAGCTCGACTGTTATGTCTAATGGAGATGGATATGCCGATAGGTCGGATGCGGCATCTGTGAAGTCTGCTAGGAGCAGCAGGTCGAGAACCAGTCGCGCCGACTCGGTCACTTCGCCGGCGTCACCGCGATCACCAGACATGGCAAACCCGCAATTAGACGATGCGCAACCGCCCCCTTCCCCTGTCCAGTCTGCTTCCATCCGAGCTGGACACGGCGATTTACATGCGGCTCAAGCGTCCGGTGAAGTCGACCACGTGTCAGACCAGCCGCCTACAGGGGTTGTCAACCCTAACCCGCATCTGCAACAGCAGCCAGGGGCTCCTATTTTAGTGAAGAAGGAGAACACTATCAACCCTATCATCTCGGTTCCAGGGACGCCTAATGAGTTGTCCCCCGGCGGAGTTGCTATGAGCGACATCAAGGATATTGACCTCGATGATTTCATTAAGCGACTCTTGGATGCTGCGTACGCTGGGAAGGTAACGAAGAGTGTCTGTTTGAAGAATGCCGAGATAGTAGCTATTTGCCAGAGGGCCCGCGAATGCTTCCTATCTCAGCCCGCTCTATTGGAGCTTGATGCGCCGGTCAAAATCGTTGGCGATGTCCACGGCCAGTACACCGATCTAATCCGTATGTTCGAGATGTGCGGCTTCCCCCCGACGGCCAACTTCCTATTTCTAGGCGACTACGTCGATAGAGGCAAGCAGTCTCTAGAGACGATCCTGCTCTTACTGTGCTACAAGCTCAAGTACCCCGAGAATTTCTTCCTTCTACGAGGCAACCACGAATGCGCCAATGTGACCAGGGTTTACGGTTTTTACGACGAATGCAAACGAAGATGCAATGTGAAGATTTGGAAGACATTTATCGACTGCTTTAATACGCTTCCCATTGCTGCGATCGTTGCAGGGAAGATCTTCTGCGTCCACGGCGGGCTGTCCCCAGCCTTAAGTCATATGGATGATATTCGGAACATTGCTCGTCCGACTGATGTCCCTGATTACGGCCTACTCAATGACTTACTTTGGTCCGACCCTGCTGATATGGATGCGGACTGGGAAGCTAACGAAAGAGGTGTGAGTTACTGCTTCGGCAAGAAAGTAATCACTGAATTCCTCGCGACGCACGATTTTGACCTCGTCTGCCGTGCGCACATGGTCGTCGAAGACGGATACGAATTCTTTAATGATAGAGTTCTAGTTACGGTTTTCAGTGCACCAAACGTAAGAGCGCCCATTGATCTATATATACTGACCCTATATGTATTTCAAAGCATTATACTAACAGCTTACACAATAGTACTGCGGCGAATTCGACAACTGGGGCGCGGTGATGTCAGTATCTTCGGAGCTCCTATGCAGCTTCGAATTACTCAAACCACTTGACTCTTCGGCACTCAAGAGCCATATTAAGAAGGGCAGGAACAAACGTAACAATATGTTAAACAGTCCGGTACGTGAGACCCGATTTTACAAAATTCTACATGAGTCTTAATACTAACGCATCCCTATCTCTAGCCCGCCAGTGTGTATCCCCAGAGTGTGTAGACCGCCCTCTATGGACTGCTATCCACTGGACGATTCTTGCCAGAAAACGTGGTCGACGTCATTTCGCGTGGAGACGACGAATTGAGCGATCAAGAAGATTCAGAGCAAGACCAATAAGATGTAAAACCGTATATGCCCTACGAGCCTTTTATCGGCTCAAGCGAATATCACCACCACCGCTATTTTAAATCGTCAATAGGTGCGAGCGAGCAAGAGGAGGGGCGGAATATAGTGGCAAGTCCTGGCGTCAAACAAAAAGTCGACTTAGCCTAGTCAATCCACCTCGGAAGGTATAACTCACAACGGTATACATGCCATGGAGCGATGAGGGAGAGCGGACAGACGAGGGTGTAGCAATCCTCGTCGGAAAGAGGCGGAGATGCAGGTAGTCAGAAACGGCTCTTGTGCTCGGTTTTACAACGGGGGGTGGTCGAAGCAAGACAAAATATCGACTGAAGAGCTGGGGAACCGCTCCTTTTTTCGTTTCGTCATACCTGGGCGAGAGTTGAGGTCTCGCCGGGCTGTTTTTTTATATCGGTTATTATTTTTAGAAAGAGGCGGCCGTCGCCGAACGAACCTTCCCTCCATTGTTCTGTCAGGAAAAAAATGGGCAAAAAGAGCAAGCAAGCCAAAAAAATAATGATGAAAAGAGGCATGTTTACTAAACTAACGGTCCTTCTGAATATCACCGTTCTTCCCGCATTCCCGTGTTGTCGTTATTGCTGTTGTGTACATTACGAACCAAAGCAGAGGATGCTTAGGAGTTGGTTTTTTTTTTCTCTCTTCATGATAAGTGTGAAACGTTGCTTGATCATCGGGCCGGGCTGGCTGGCGTTGGATGCTCCTCCCTACCTTTAGATACCTACCTACGTAAGGAGGACCCAAGGCGAAACGGTGATAGTATATGACTACCTACATAGGCTATAGCTACCTAGACAGCTATTGAAAAGAAAAATGTGGGCGTTTCCAATTTGAGTGTTCAGACCGGCGGTGAGACGGCTGTGATGAAAGTGAAGGGGCGTGTTTTCATCGTAGTTGTGATATCTGAATGTTCGGCAAGTCGAGCCGCATGTATATCCTCATCGTACGATTCCAATGCAAGAGGTTTGCTCGCGTGCCTAGCTTTCGTTCGTCATCAAATTAGACAAAACCATAAGACTTAACTGTTTTCGTTTTCGTTTTCGACGGCACTTTCGGATATATCTGAGAGTTTTGAATCCTGGTTTTTCATTACCTGGTCTTTATTTTCCGGTAAGATTGTAAGATACCCACTCAGCTCTTACCCCGGATTTCGGGGCAGTGCTCATCATCTTCTATCGCTAGATCCGATCCGGCTTACATGGTCCAGTATTATATATACTGCGTACCAGGTATGTATGGGGATAGGGGTCAGAATAAGAACACGGAGAAATGTAACTTTCTCATCTTACTCGAAGGAGTAGTTCCCAGGTGAGAATGAGAAAGCCGGCGATAATATCCTGGGTATAGAGGATGCGCAGAGAGGTCTCATGCGTCGAGTGGGTATATATGAGAACGGAGCAAAATCCTAGGATCGTATAATAATCCCAAACCTTATGTCCTCCTGGTCTTACTCGTTTCTACTCGGCTTGTCACTACGAAAACGAATAGCTCGGCGAATAGAAGGCACCGCATCTCGATAGACTACCTAGTAGTTGACTAAAAAAACACCGCGAACATGCCAAAAACTAATTACTAATTATTTTGCGTAGCTACCTGCTACCTGGTCTGATCATGCACTCATGGATGGTATCGCCCAGTAGGCAACTTCCATCTCCATTGCATTGTGACCAGTTATTGTGACAACCCATAACATAAATGTATACATCTCTATCAGAGTCGCATTCGCAATTCCCCATCCCCCGGTTCTATACAGCAAAATGTAGTCGGTAGTCCACTATGTCTGGTCAGGCTGACCTTGACTCAAGTAGAACTACCAAAGAAGACCACTGCGTATCAACGCCTGTTGGGTAGGATCATAGCCCGACTCTGAAGAGGAGTCCTAATCATCATAGCGAGCGGGCCGCCTTCTCGTTCTCGCACGGTCGATCGCGGTGACGTCGTCTTCGTCGTCGTCATCCTCGTCGCTATCCTCAATACCTCCCGCGTGCCTCGCACCGTCGCTATCATTCCAGCTTCCGCCTGTGTACTCGTCATCACCACTCGCACCTTTCTTAGCGCTTCTTCTTCGAGAAGGCGGCCGGAGATCAGAGTCCGAAAGGTCGAGGCCCCCGGGGTACTTGATGTCCTCCGAGTCGGGCGACGAGAGTGGGCTAGACTCCACGACCTCCTTGACCTGGCGTCGTCGAGTGCGCACCCGCGTCGGCGTGTCCTCCTCCGCCGCCGAGTCCGAGTCCGAGTTGAGCTCTAGCCGGGCCTCCGTGTGCCTAAAACGGCTGCTGCTGTCTGGTGCGCTTGTATCTAAGCAACAGGTATGTATATTCAGGCAAGTTACAATTAGCATCCAGTCT
>JAOXNQ010000007.1:630867-693459 GCA_028571165.1 Hypoxylon perforatum
GGGGGGCGGTCTGACAACCTGGGTAGTGTGGGATTTGGTAAGAGCTTGTAAACCGAAGGCTCTTTCTTTCCGTTCTTACTGAACGGAAATCCTAAGTAACAACAGTTTTTCTTGTACTTATAGTGGCAAAAAAGGGAAAAGAAAAAGGGGGAGCAGAAAAAAATCTAGTGTTTTTCTAGGGACGCTACATAATACGAGTTCCTCGAAAGCGATGTTTACTACTGGTGTATTATATGACTTTGGGCATGTTACTTGAATAATCTAACCATTTGGTCTCTGGTAGATATGAGACAGATGAACATAGACTGTGTAGGGCAGCACGGCAAGGAGGTTTGCGGCACTAAGCAGGGAGACGTTCTTGACATAACTTCCCAACCATTCCCATGCATTTCAACAGCAACACCAGATTTTTAAGGAAAAGTTACGATATATACATCTACTACAGTGGAGCTCAATGTTGCTATTTAAGACTACACAATTCTAAGCAGCACCTGAAGAGCTTGGGGGATTGCTTAGGTCTTTCTTCGCTATGTAAAGCGCGCGACGAAGTATCTGTAGAGCTTCATTCTTCTTTTCGACATTGGACGCAGACGAATCCTTTTCCTCAATAGGAGTCTTTTCCTCAACAGGAGTCTTGTCTGCAGTAGGAGTCTTGTCCTCAGTATGGAGTAGCGACAACGCCGCAGCGGCGATGGTCTTCAGCGGGTCCGTGGGCTTCATGGTCCTTGAGTTACTTGATCTCTATCAGTGCGACAGGTCACGATCTTTACTTGTGCAGGACTAGCAAATATCAGGTATGCAGATGGATATCTGACGAGATGAGTCTTAACCGACGGCTTGGTCAATTTATAGAACTAGACAAATACTCATGCACTGGAAACACGACGTTTATGGAGTATAGTAGAATAAATAGATAAAGGACAATCTGTGAAACAAACAATCCTCTGTGCATTGTCCTTTGGGAGTACTGTATTTAGAGAACTTCAATCCAGAGTAGACAATTTGGGGGGAACCTACCCGTCTCGAAGAGCTAACCCCTATTTGCCATTGCTACCTCCAACACAAGAGTATTCCCTGTTCAAATCAGAAATTTAGGAGATATGAGAAAAATAAGAACCAGAGTTTGCATGTTCACCATACCGGAAGCAAGTAAGCCAGGTACAGGAGGCATACGCATCTATACGCCTAACCCATGTCATTATTGAACAAGCTCATCATAACTTCATCCAGTCTTTTCCTATTATCTCTCTTCTTTCTCAAAGCAGGCCTAATAGGCAACACCTTCAGTACCCGTGCCATAAAGCAAAGGTCTCCTAACTCGCATTCTCTCTCTCCTGTTGTAACTCGACCCCTTGAACAAATTCTCAAGCTCTTAAACCCACCACAACTTCCTTGCTTAGCTATCTAGTTATACGCAACCGCCTTCCCATTCGCATTCCCGTTCCCCTGCGGCCCCAACAGCGCCCTCAAACTCCTCTCGCCAGGCGGCTCCTGCCTGCCGCCCCTGGCGTGGCGTCCAAGCCGCTGCTTGATGCGTTTTACCAGACCGCCATTCCCCGACGAGCCCCCGTAGTCCGGCGTGCCGAACGAGCGGCCCATGTAGGGTCCCTCATCGGTCCACCCGACGCGCTGCGCCCTCGCCTTCCTATTATCCCACCCATCGGTCGGGGTATCCGTCGCGTGGTACACGGCGACGACCTGGCGGTCGGGCAGCTGAATAAAGGACCCGTGTCCCGGTCCAAACGGCCCCTCATTACCATGACGGTTGCGCGTCTGAACGAGCGGCTCCTCGCCCTTGCGCCAGGACGCCGCGTCGAGGGGGTCGCCACCCACATACCGTAGAACGCCCATCTTGTACTCGTGGGTCCAGGAGCCAGCGCACGAATACACCAACCCCTGCCAGAGGCCATCCGGGGAGCTCAGGAACTGCGGGCCCTCGTTGATGCCGTGATCAGCACCATTACCCTCGCGCGTGATCTCCCAGGGGTGCTGGGGGTTCGATATCACAACGGCGCCGCTGGCCGCCGTCGTCGGGTCGTCGAGCTTCATGATGAAGAGCTGCTGCACCAGGTCCGAGCACTCGTCGGCGGCCGCCTGCGTGCCGTTCTCGAGCGGCCACCCGGAATAGACAAAGTACAGCTCCCCGTTGATGGTGAAGACCGTGCCGTCGATCGCCCACTGGTCCGGCATGTCGTGGATGCGCCCCAGGAACTCCCACTGCCCCCGGCACGGGTCCTCGGAGGAGGGCGGCCCGCCTAGCACGTACATCCGGTGGCTCTTGTTGCCGTGTGCGGGGTTCGCCGCCGCGTAGTACACGTACCAGCGGCCGTGCAGGGCGTGCAGTTCGGGAGCCCAGAGGTCGGCCGAGTGCGCGGTTCCTTGAGGTGGTGTCCTGAAGTGGCATGTTAGTAGGGTGGGTGGGATGATAACTACCAGGAGTTCTCGAGAAATCAAGCATACCATATTACATGTCTTGAAGCAGAGGCCTCGATATCGGCCAAGCTATTAGATGACCATATCTCAACCCTGTTTCCCGCGGTGAAAGTCTTTGCGCCATGATGTTAGTTGATCTTCAGATAAGATCATAGTATGAGAAGTAGAGTAGTAGTAGACAATATGAGAAATTCGCAGATGCTTACGAGGTAGTAGCGGCCCCTAAACAGGGTGACGAAGGGATCGGGCGTGCCGACCGAGGTGATGGTCAGAGTCGAGTTGTCGTATGACATAGCGGCGGCGGCACCTTCCAGCGACAATATCGACGCCAACGCGCGGCTCGCACCCGTTAGGGCATCCTTGAGTAAAATATACAGCATGTTTGTTTCCCGCGCCTTCCTGATCGACGTCGTTCGGTCCGAGGCTCGTGACGTGTTCCCTCCCCCAAAACTATGCTCGTTTCAGTATCCGCCGATCTGATCGAGGTCGCAATACTAGGTTCCACTTGTGGTAAAAAGAAAAGGTTAAAAAGTTGGGTATTGCGACGTAACTAGAGATGGAAGTTGTCAATTGGATGAGAGACACAAAGTTAAAGGCCGAATTGTCAAAGGTTGCTAACGTTGTCTGAATTTTGGAGCGCCCACAAGGTTGAGACTAGCGATGACTAGCGACGACGTGTTGCGGAGGAACGGCTGTTTGTGGTGGTGGCTGACGACAACGAGTAGGAGGACAAAGATCAGATGAGCTCTCCTCGGTTGTGCATCACCACCCGGCAGGGTTAGGTGTCAGTGATGGATCTGGTGTCACGTCTTTGATTGCGATCTGTGCTAGTTGTGATTTTGGAAGGTAACTCGATATTTAACAAGATCCATTTCACAGAGTTCCACGTCCCGCAGCCCCAATCCAATATCGGATGGCGGCACCTCCCCAACACGATGACAACAACGCGACCGCGTAAGTCTCCCCCTAAAAAGTTCTTCCATGGCCGACATGAAGCCCGACCTCATTACCCAAACCACCATCGTAAGTTCCTATTGTAAGTACGCCTACACCTTTAATGTCTGTCTTCCTCTTCCAAAATTGATACAATGAATGCTGTATAATCCGTGCCTTTCCCAGCGCCGCCCTTCGCGTCCCATACATGCATGAGTACCGGGTATGGTAATCTTTTTATACAGAGCGCATGCCTTCCAACGCCCGCAAAATGAATGGTATAATGATAAGTGAAGACTGAATCCGACCCAAGACCCCAATCCCAACCAGAAACATACTTAGTTCGCAATGATCGAAGTTAAGTATTCCAAATATGCACCTTGCTCCTGAGAAATAAAAGTCAAATAAAGGCGTTAAGTCGAGTAAAAATCACCAGCGTAAGCATGTTCTGCTTCCCATTTAAGGAAGTCGCCTAGGTCGTGTCCTAGGTTGTAGCCCATAGGCACGACATCCATATCGTCGCCGTCAGGGGTGCGGATGACTCGAAGATCCAACATCGGGCTTTGTGGAAGGCTGGCGTAGCTCTCGCGGCGGCCATACTCCTTGCTCTGGTCGTCGAGACGCATCTTCGAAGTATCTAGCTCCAGTCCGGACATGTCCAGGTCCAGCTGTCGGCCTTCAGCTGCCGCCTTACGCCGAAGTCGCTGCCACTGATGGTGCGGGCTGTATGGGTTATCTTTTTCAATCTCGGTATATGACACGTCCGAGTAGTCCTCGCCCGATGTCGTACTCGTTGGACTTGGGACTTCGAAGTCCTGCGTCACGAGATTCCCTGGGGTTTTGAAATTCAACGAACCGAACCAATCGACAAGTTCGTCAACCTCTTCCGCCTCTCTCCGACGAATTGTGTCGTCGCTTTCAGAGAGCCAGTCTCCCGCACCGCCGGAGATGGCCATCTGGAATGCCGTCCAGTCTAAGCCCTCCTCTGCTCCGACTTTCACATCTGCGATGAAATCCGACTTTGCTAGTCGGATTGGACCATGTCGATATCTAGGGCTCGTTACGGAAAACGGTGATGACTGAAGGAAAAGATAATTGGAATCCGCGACGATATTTTGGGAACCTTCGAAGTTCTGTCCGTGTAGGTCAGTTTGTGGTGCTGAGGCCACCGTCGACTCCGGTATGCTGGGAAGCGCGTTCCTCTGGCTTCTCGCAGCAAATCGAGCCGCATGCCTTAATGGTGGTGTAGGAAAAGTAGCATTTTTGAATTGCATTGGCCCTTCTCCAATATCCATCTGCGACGCTGTCGTGGATATCTCGTTGACATCGTCTTCTTCTTTCCGCCCCTCTAAGGCGAAATTCTGCTTTACGACGGGTTCAAATGTCGGTGCGACTGGCGTCGTTTCAGTCGGCGCATCCTCGTTCAAATTCACGCCGGCTGATCCAATTCGGGAAGGTAGATCGTCAAGATGAAAAGGCTCAACGGGTGTGTCGCTTGACTCGGTGTCAAGTGTCTCAGTCGACTTTTCCGACTGCATTATTGACATCCTACGTAGCCTATACGCCTCCAATTGACTCGGCGTGAGCATCTCATCTACCTCAACCCTATGAAAGAACTTGCCACTGAAAAGTTCCGTCACGTTATCAGACAATGTCCATCTTGGCCCGCTCTTCGCCGCCGACTTGGGTGTCGTGGGTTTCCTGTGTGATTTCATCGGCTTCATTGCCTTTACCTTCTTCGACTTTTTAGACTTCTTCCTCTTCACCGAACTCGTCGCAGGTATATTTCGTCTGGGCGAATGGACGGGAGGAGCGGGGACTGAAGGCTGTGGGGTAGGCATTCGGCTTTGGGATATGGGAGGTGATGGTTTTAGTATAGGTGAGTGATCGGGTGTTGGAAGACTTGGTAATTCCTTGAATTGACTCTCCTTGAATTGGCTCTCTGGGATTTGTGCGTCGGCAAGAGCGCTACCAACTGCTTTGAATGCTTCATCTGCCTCTTGTATGAGTTGTTGGATGTTGTCCGTCAAGCTCGATAATGAATCCTGACGTCGTAGATGGCGCTTTGTAGGCGTTTCTTTGTTTTCTGGTTGGAAAGATAAAGCTTCTATAAGATCTAAATTCGAACCTGAAAACTCAGTCTGGCGCTTTAGGGACTCAGAAGACCTGGTGTGGCCTTTTGGGGGAGGTTTGGGAGGGAATTCATCGCCGCCATAACTCGTTGCGCTTGAAAGCTGAAGTGATTCTTGACTCTTATCCTCCTTTGACGATATGGAACAAAGAGGCGACCTGGACCTCTTTGACTTGACCTCGTGGTGAAACTCGTGGTGGCGCTCATAACTATTCAACGAACTGTCCGAGGATCTTGGCGTATCATAGGCAGGTAGCGGTGGTAGCGGATTTAGGATATCGTGGATGCTTTGTTCCCGGCTGACTATAATCGATGGTGGCGATCGTTTCTTATTGGTGTACGGCCGCCTCTTAGTGGTCCCCGTATTTTTTTGCATGCCTTTGTGGTCCGGTCTGTCGGTACCGGCCACAGCACCCTCATCGTACTCGTCCTGAACTCGCCTTTGTGAGATAAGCCTTCGTATGCTGCTGCCAGATAGCATCGTGGTGGAGGCAGACGCAAGGGAGGTTCAGGCTATCAGAAGAGGAACTAGTGTCTCGGGGGATGGACTCGACATATATGAGGTGGGATCTGCGTTGGTGGGTGACACAAGGCTCTGCAACCAAGGAAAAGGGCCAGCTGCAGGCTACATGGTAGTTATTACTGAGCATCTTGTCATTCGACTCCATGCGGTGGCACATATACTTGAGAGCGGAAGGCATACTGACGGCATGCGGCGGCGGACCCTGGTCGGTCGGTATCACTGCCAATGTGCCCATGTATCGCAAAGTACGGAGTACACGAGTGTGGCTCTGTAAAAGGGAGCCCTGCGAAGCGGGAAAGAATGGGGGTCCTGCAGAACAGACATTGCCTGGGGCCCTGGGCAGCCCAGTTGGAGCAAGGGGGCCTTCACCCAAGGGATTTCGTTATTTTTATCGCCTATTGGTCCACCCGAGGAATTACTATTTGTGCAAGTCATACTCTGTAAAGTACTCGCAAGTCCCTGATGAGGCCAGGACGGGCCAGGATAATCTGGCGACGATACGTACCCCATCGGCGGATCTTGGTCACGTCTATTACGCATCGCATCGCGTAGCATAGCCCATAGCCCGGGGGGGCCTCGGGAGAGCACGACTGCCTCATGGCACCACGATCCAGTATCAAAAGTGGAAGTCCAATTGCCATGCTATCGCGCGAGGTTACATCGGTACGGGGGAATAGGAATGGCTTGGAATTATTGCTTCAATCAGGAGCTTGTTGTATGAAAGAACAAGATAGTCACACTTGTACTAGCACTGGCTCTAGCTAATTTCGCTGTGGTGCCTCGGTGTCCCACGGCTGTCCTATGGTGTTCTATCGACTCGACTATTGGGCAATATGCGGTGTTTCCTTACCACGGCCATCTCCCGTCCGCAATCATCTGGACTTCATGCGTGTCGCAGGTAGTCATGGCGGGGATAGCACGACATCCAGCGGTGTACGGTGTAAGTAAGATAGGCGGTGATATTCTCTAGCAACGCAACCGCGACATTGGAATCATATTTGAGGGTGCTTAGAGGTCGAGAGAGATAACTCACTAGAGCTGGGGTGCGTTCTTGACTAGGCGATGCAACGAGACATCGCTGACGATTGCAAAGGTACCTGGACAGGTATGTAGCACCGCCCACACTGCCTGCTTCCCCGTCACCCACCGCCCACGCTCGTAGGCTTTTGAGGGGTAGATGGTGGGCGCAATCGACAAAGCAACCTCATACATGAATTAGGGCGTCGGTAGGCTCGAGATACAGCATAAACCAGGGGGACGAAACGAAACGTAGGTAGGTAGAAACGTGCAAAGACAGAAGAAAATACGACGTAGGATAAGGAGCTAAGGCCTTGAAGCAATTGCCTACCTCCTAACCTACCTAGGTAGACTAGGTAGACAACCTAGACGGCTCACATGTATGATGTATGCAGCCTACCTCACAAGGTCCTAGACATACAAATCGGGCAATCTTCCCAGATTCGTATCTTTTGCCCAGCCACTAATTAGTGAAGAAGACAAGATGTCCGGATTGTAAATGTAATTATTGCTGGCGCTAGTTCAGCCAGACAGGATCCATGATATCAAGGTCAGACCAGGTCAGGCCAGCCATTGAAGAGGGAAATTGGACCAACGAGTAACGAGTTGTAACGAGTTGTACAGCAGTACGGATGTACGAGGTGCAACGTATCAAACGAACGTAATTTCGAGAGCGAAAGGATAGACGCATCTGAAGCGCAGGATGAAGGAGAAGAGAGAGAGACAAGAAAAACACCCCCTCCAACTTCCTCCCCATGTCCTGTGTCCCCATGTCCGAAAAGTGGAGGAGTGACGGCTGGGTTTTACATTTACGGTTAGTTCAAATCGGGAAGCTAAGCTACCTAATCGGCAGTTGCACGTGATTCCTACGACTTTAAAGGGACCCAGCCAGCCAGTAGCCAGCCAGTTCCCAGCCCAGCTTTTGGCAGTTCTCCAGCCCTACCCATACCAGACACATACAGTAAGCCCGGGTCAGGAGTAGATAGGTCATTGGGGGTACATCACCTTTCTTATATGGCCATACGGACTCCTACGAACTCCGCTTGTACTTCATTTATAGCTGGTACTTGGATCAAGAGTTTGAGACACCATGCGTTTGTCGCATGTCGTGTGCACGTTGTAGACGAAGGGCCAAGGGCAAGCTGCAGCGGACTACTGCACATTGCCAACTGAGCCACCATGATTTTATTGACTCTTTTTCGGTAATTCACCGCGTCCCGGCCGAGAGGTGGTCGACGAGTTGGGCGACTGAGGTCATTGGTCTCGTTTTGCAGCTCGCAGATATACAGCGTGGCTTATTTCCCAATTGCCCTGTCGCCTGCGTCGTCTATGTCGCCCTCCCGCCTGAAATCCCTTTCAGGTTTCCTCAGGTTCCCTCAGGGCCAGGGCTAAGCGCTGAAAAATCTCCAGCAGACCTATCGCGTCTTACGGCCCCCAAGTCTTTCATATATGGGACCTCCCGTATCGTGCGCGAGCTGCGATTCTACTGGTGCGAACAAACGCGACCGAACCAATCGATGCTCACGATCCTGTCGTTCCCATCGCTCGCCCGGGTCGGCCACGTCTAGGCTACAAATGGATCCATTCCGGCAGCGCACAGATTGGTAACCCCACAGTGAACGGCATCCTAAGGAACCGCCTATCAGATCATATTTCCCGCCTCTGCCGTGATACCTGCTGGTCGATCCCGCTAAACGCGTAAGGAAGATCATTCAAAAACTTTTGTTATTTCATGATTCCATCTCACGCACCCGCCATTTCGCCTCTTCCGACTCGAGGAATGGGCCCTAGTATCCACGATCACTGGACATGACTGCCGGTAGCGACGGAAAGGGTTTTTTCTTCTTCTCACGCTCACTTGAGTCACGTAGCCCCGTCTCACCTCACCAATACCCGCTACGCTGGTAAGCTTATTAAACACCGCCCTCCCAAAATGCATGCAGGTTCGTATAGGGCGCGCGGCGGGTAAAGGCCACGTACATTATACATACACTTACATGTAAGTGCGGGTAGGTAGTCATCTATTTTGAGCCGCTAAGCCTTCTATCTAGGCAGAGGTCAGTGATGGCAATGACATATCTATTTCCCTTCAATTTGAAATCGCATCTTCCAATGTCTAGTCATGTTTAATCACGAAGTGATCATTAGCTTGGCGAAATCAGATAGGCGCAGTTCAAACCCGTCGTAGGCTTGATGGGGTAGATCTGCCCCTCCCCCGAAATCGAGCGCCGGGTCCGAATTTTCGAAAGGAACGACAATACCTCATAAGATATCGCCAATCTACCTACCTCTCGAGGATTCATGCCATGATGAAGCGGACTTAAGTTATCTAGATATATACTCGGACATGGGACCGTAGACCGTGGACCCACTATCACCGCGGATCTTAGTATACCGGTACGGTACGTAGGTAGGTACCTGGTAAGGCAAATGCCGAACAGTTTTTACTTTCAAAAATCATTTCATTTTTGCTATCATGAAGCTAGGTGTATGTTGACAGCACCGCTTAAACAACCCAAAACGTCCAATATCCGCCAACCACAGCCCGATGAAAACGACACCTTCTTTTCCCTCCTTCGTAACATCGGTGTATCGCACGATCCGTTCCCCTGCAACCACCAAGGCCACCAGTCGGCATGCTAGGCAACGCTTTCGCTAGGAACGCTCCGGCTGTGCGACCCGGAAATATCATGGCCTATGAAACAGTAACCTCCTCGCTGTAATGAGGACGGATAATATCGGTAACGTGGACCTCCACGCAGAATTTGTAAACGCCCTTGTCGCTGATGACCAGGTCGGCGAACTTGTGTTCGGTCTCGCGTTGGATCGATTTACGCTTGAGCGTGAACCCATCATAAGGATGTAGGTTTGATTTCACCACGGTCACATATATTTCGCCATTACACTGGGCGGCTTGGGGTCCCGGGATCTCGACGTGGACGTCGAAGATGTTGTCTCCTTTTGGAGTGACCGTAATCTTTGGCGGCATGTTGACGAATGTAAGTAAGTAAATGTGTTGTTTGCCGATTTTGTTGGGAGTAGGTTGAGGTTAGAGTTGAAGATATAGATTGCTTGATTGGTCTATTAAAGAAGGGGAGAGCGAGACGAGGTGGACATTCTCGAGGCTTTATAGTTTACCGTCGCGGCAGTTCGAAGCCATTTATCTGGGTTATGTTTGTCATGCCATGCGCACGTTTAGCATTACTGGACGGAAGCTATACCGTAGGCCATAAGCTGCTGTTTGCATGAAGCTTTAATAGGTAAACCACCATAAAATTGCCTCAGTTCGTGCAATGTCAACATCAGATCACGCAGCAACCTGTGCTGTTGTCGAGCAGTTGGATTTGACCAGATCAGATGAAAATCTGACGTGGACGTGAGTGGGATTTCGTCACGATGGAGATAGGACAATCTTGACTGTACGAGTGAGAAATCGAACACCTTATGGCTCACTGCCTACCTGAGGTAGGCACTGTGGAAGTTTCGTGCCTCATGCTGCTAGAGGTTTTTTATTTATGTTATTAAAAAAATGCACTGCAATTTTCGTCGACATGTTTCTTCCCCGCGGCCCTCTAATGGGGTTCGAAAATAAGAAGCTGACTCATCAACTCATATCCGGTCCGCCGCATTTAAAAACTAGTTCTCATTTCAACAACATCTACAAAAAAGGCACATATCATAAAACTTATTGATTAAAAGGTTCTCATTCAATCACAGTCTTCTATGGATCTTTGAATTTTAACGAAAAGGCTCTGCTTGATAACACCCTCGTTAGCAACGCTCAAACCAGGCGAGCGAGGGTGTCGGTGTACGTAGTCGACCAGAAGGCACCGCTGACCACCACGGCGATCTTGTATTCGTCCTCGTCGGGGATGGTAAGGTTGGTGAACGTGTAATCGGTCGTGCCGGGGGTGGTGGACTGGATCTGGAGGCAACGCCCGTCAAAATCATGATAGCGCGCCGTCACCATGCCCACCGTGATTCTGCAGCCGCCGTCAGCCTCAGCCTGCGTGATCGTAACGTCGACATCGTAGGTGTCAGGCCCTTTTGGAGTGATCTTGATGATAGGCTCCGGTCCAAAATTCAAAGGTACGCTCAACATACTCAAAGGAAAACCCAACATACTCATTGCTTATTGGATGTAGGTTGTAGTTGAGATTGAACTTGAAGTTGTAAATTGCTTAGTGGTCCTGAATAGGTATGAGGACCAGCAGAGATATCCGCAGATATCACCGAGCTTTTATACTATAAGAAAGTCTATCGCCATAGTAGTTTAAATCCACGCCTATAAGTCATGTTTGCTGTGCTGGACGTTTTGTCAGTTTGACTGGACGGAAGTCATAACCTACAAATTCCCAGTCACCGGCAAAGCCCTTGGAGTTGACCTTGGTATGCGCAATGGCAATACCAAACCCTGGATCGGCAGTCGTTGATGATATCAAATTGACTGTAATGTGTTTCGAATGGTTAGGTTTGGCTAGGCTAGATGAAAAGCTTGTCATAACTAGTTAGGAATTTCATCACAATAGAGGCAAGAGTCAATGCCCAGTATTAATTGTATGAGTGAGAAATATAACACATCAATCATATCAAAGTTATTAACCTTACTCAAATCCAGAGATATGTTACCCGGTGAATGATATCAAGTTATATTAGGCGGCAGCGTGTCGGGTTGCTTGGTCCCCAGGACTTCTTAGTCCTAATAATGTCTACTTGATGTGCTTATTTTAGTTTTCTGGTACTAATGAGTATCACGGCACCTAGGAGTGACTAAAGCGACGTTTGCGTTCCACGAGAAGCTGGGCATCCAGGCGAACAATAGCGTACTAGCCAGGAAAAGGGGAAGTCGTAATGTTGTGTTGTTTCTGTAACCTGCGGCTTCGACGCCAAAATAATGCAGACCGCCACATCTCTTTACCTAAGATATGCTACTGCATCTTCTCTGTATAACTCGACGAGATGCAAGGGGCCAGCGCGTTAGTTCACCAATCCAGTTGGTCCCATGCCTCACCTCCACCGTTCGTCGCCGCCGCCAAGAACGGTCGAATGGCGTTAGGGGGAAGGGTTGCATTTGACCCCCAAACACCACTCGCCTGCGATTGCAGAGACACCTGAAACACAAGAGGAGGAAGAGGGCAAAAAAGGGTTTGCCGCAGTAGTAGTTCGTTCTGAGATCTGAGAGGCTGCAGGTTGCTGCTGTTACTTAACTCGAAGTACGAGGTACGAAGATGGGTAGTTGGAATAGGACTTAATACGGGGGTGTTATTACATCGTAGTAACCACCCCTGATTTTAAGGTACAATACATACCTGGACCTTACCTATATGGATCGACGATCCGGGGTTCGCTGTGTCGTGGATGGGATGGGATGCCATTCCTACTGCCCCATACGGCAAGCCGCCCCAGGCCCCTTCTCATATGCAGAGCCGGGCCACGTGAAGGACACGCCGGGCGCTGATATGCATCGTCTGTGCAGACCTTAGATCCTAGTACTCCGAGTCTTCACGGCCGCCAAATGGCCACTATTCCCCGGCGGTACGTAGAGCGAGCTCATTTACCTTGGCTTGAGAAGAAGCTCATCTTAGGTATCTAGGCTAATGACGAGGTATGCATGTGCAGCCCAGACAGACAAGCATCACGGCGACTGCTGCATGGAGCTGCCCAGTGGCTTAGGGAGATCTAGGCGTTTGAATCATGTATAGAGAAGCCTAGCGACGATCCTCCTGTGTGTAACCTTCGACCTTCGGAGAAGTGCGCCAGTGAGGCTTTTTGGCAGGTTCGGGGATATTATCTCGAACGCCACCACTTTTATCAGTTCAAACCCACCTCCCCTGTCGGGGCAAGGTCGAACAGAGAAAAGATCCCCCGTTTCCTTTTCGTCCATTAGCGGCTCAAACGGCGATTCTTTGATGAATAAGAAACCTTGTTGGATCTAGAGACGATATGCCGACGGATACCGCATTACTTGCAGCAAGCGGTGGAGCAAGATCGATAGCTTTAGCAGACCGAGCTATCTCTCTCGGTACATACAAAACTCCAGGGGTCTCACGATCCTGTGACAATCGTCATTCTCGATCTACGGACGACGGTCGGCATTCATTTGAGATGTCTCTGTGTTCTGTATCCGTGGTGATAGCTTCTACAATCCCATCAAAGTGCCTTTCGCGTAGGCGAGGAGCTTGACCAGGTAGCTACCCAAGGCAAGCTAGCTCAGTCGACGACTTACTGTATCCGAGGGGATTCTAGACTCAGCCTCCAAGAGTAGCAGAAAGCCCACGAGGTTATGAGACAGCGTTGGGGCTTTTCGCTACCAAGCGTAGGCGAGCTGCACCTGCGAGACAAGGTGACAGCGAGAGCCACGTTGAGGGTTGAAACAGAGCGACGAGGTTCGTTTCACTGGAGCTTGATCTGCTTTGCTCGAGCTCTTGGATCCATCCGCTGGACTCCGCGCGGGTACGTCGGGAAACCCCAGGTTCGTCGATCGGGGGTTCATGGTTTGGAAAAGGATTCAGCAAAGCTACCTAGTAGCTGCACGTCTCCAATACATAATGTAATGTGCAGTGTACCTACATACAAAACACCTGGGCAGATCGCACCACCTGCCTAAACGGACCGGCAGCATATACCCAGTACAGTGTCCAAACGTTTGAATAGAGTTATTTTAAAGTTGCCCGCCTTATCTGGGATGTGTATCGTCTGGGATTGTACCTACAGTGCCCAGGGTAAGGGGGAAGAAAAAGGGTACAAGTACGGCAGAAATCTAGCCCTAGACCACGCGCACCCCCTTCCCCCCTGCAGCAAATCCGATCCTTCACCCACTGAATCTGGGCTTGTCCGGGTCGTACAGTTTACCCCCCTTGTCCGCCCGCCAAAGTTTTCTAATCAACCTGACGCCAGACCAATAAAAACCCCAATTAAAATCGCCGGAGGGGGAAACGAAACGTCCGCCACGGTGAACCATACCACTTCCCGCCATCCCGCTGGGAGGTTAGAGCAGAGCTATTAGAGCTATCAGAGCTTTGTCGTAAGCTTGCTACGAATTACGGTGACATCTGCGCCGTCGCAGCATCACACCCTACTATGAAAGGGCCTCATATGAATGGCCCATTTGCCATTTTCCCCATATCCGGTCGACAGCTCCAGACAGACAATAATTCCGTGCAGCAGGACCCAAAACATCACTAGGAACGGGCGATGATAAGTTGGTTCTTTCCATCACCTATTAGGTATCTTCTACATACCTGGCTCTCGAGCCCATACGGCCGGAGTACAAGAATTGGTAAAGCTGGAGCTAGAACTACAAAAAACTAGTACAATAATACAACAGGAAAATTACACGTTGAGGGTGTAGTAATAAAAACCAAAAGGGAAAAGAAAGGCGACATTGGTAGCTACTTGGTGCCAAAAAAAAGGGGTCCTCTCTCAGCTAAGGGACCACCGGCTAGCCACCGTCCAACCCTATGCCCGGCCCGAGTCGTGCCGCCTGAGCGCATATCTTGGTTATAAGGCCAGACCTCGCGGCTCCCCTTCCCCCCTTACTAAAAGAAATCCTCGTCGCTCGTTGGGTACGTAAGCGCAGCTGACGAAACCGCAAATATTCTGCTTGCTAACTGCGCTTATGTCAACCACATAAGGGGCAAGGCAGAAAACCCCATCGAATCAAACCGCCACAGCCTTGGCTAATATGTACGCTCTTATTGTGTCTAACCTAGCTACCTGCTAGCTTGCTTCCCTTGTCCCACGTCAGCGTCGAGTATAGTAGTATTTGGCGAGTTAACGTGTGCGGCGAGGACAGATGACAGACAGACTAGGTCGAATCGGATGGATAGATGAGAGCAAAGGATGGCGAGGAATTTACATCCACCCGTTCCTCTTCTTCATCCAGTTCGGCGTGGCGGTTTTGAGGAAGGACTCCTTAGCGTGTTGTGGTATCTGGGATAGTCGAGTCGAGGACCGCACCTTGGCTAGTATCAGCCTTGGAGGCTCGACGGGCTCCTTCTTCTTCTTGTCCTTCTTAGAGGAAAAGTCGAAGCATCGCAAGATTGTGTGCCCGCACAGCTTGCCGGCGAAGGAGGAGCTGGATCCGGCCTTGCGTCCCTCCGCTGGTGCTTCCATAAGTGGTGTTTGTGCTTTCGGAAGATTGATTTTTGTACGTGAGTTTGTGATATGACTGGCCTGCAGCTTTGGGTTGGTGTTCGTCTATTTCTCTAGAGAAAGGGGGTAATTAGAAGGGCCCCATGGTATAAGGGATTTGATACCTAGTAGTGGACAACACACAAGGAACAGCGAGCACTCACGAGGCACAGAATAGGTAATGACTGAGTCGGAGCTGGATGAAATGTCGAGAATATGTCCTTGATGAGATAGATACAAGATACAAAAGAACGTGCGTTAACGATTGACTTCTAACGAACACTGTCGTCGAAATGAGGCAATATCTGGATCAACAACCGAAAATTCAAGAAACGTCGAGGCGCATCCCCAAAGCTATTTAAGTACCCTCCGTCGGTGGTCAGAAAGTCAAGCTTGCCGGAACCCTTCGCGATGTGTATCGTTATGAGTCACTTGCCCACCTGGGATAGCCGTCGTTATCGTCAGCATCTGACACGAAGAGGAAGTAAACCTTAAATTATTCATTGCCAGGACGTTCTATAACGTTTCTTTAGGTGAGGAGTAGTTGCAATTCGTCGTTTCAGCTCCATCAACGCTGAGGTATATCACTAGGTCCGAAAAAACATATTGCCGTGGCCAATCATGAAGAGAGCATTTTGTCGTTCGTGCGGGTCAGAAATATGACACGAGTTTATTCCCAGGATAGATGTCGTGGCCAAGTCCATCGCCTTAGGGTTGATTGTTGGGAACAGCGGCAGGATGATTCTTGGGCTGTGTAAACCGTATACGAGATGTTTATCTATTGAGTACCTCCTACCCTATGTAGGCTCTAATGTCTAGGGAAGACAAGGGTGGCGGTAGTCGTTACTGGAATGTCGTGATAGGCTGCAGGTTAAAGCATCTAGTAGTGTATTGAACTCGAAGATTAGAAGATCAAGGCGGCTGGTTCTTATTTATCTTCTGGCTCGTCTACCTAAGCAACTCCGGTCCGCGTATTTTGCCATTGATCGTGAAACTTGCGACATACTACCAGGTACCTAAACTATAGCACGGACATCCGAAATCGTAGCAAAAGCCATCCAAGAAATTTGTAAGAACTCAACCCGTAGAAGTTGTGTCAACGGCATTTGAATTGGAAAGGTTAGGTAACTACCTATAAAACTTGCGTAAGGCAATGACTAGGAGACGAATATCACGAACGGGCACATACGGGTTTTATATAACTGATTTGTCAGTCGAATGTATTTATTAATCATCATCAACCTCGGAACCCGTCTCCTCATCTTCTTGCGTAACGTAAGGAACAAAGCGGAAGTCGAGAAAGCTCACAGTACCTCCTTCAAGCTCCACCATAAACTGCAAGCTGAGAACGCCTTGACCATCGCCGCGGAAGCTTACTTTGTTCGCTATGCGCATGGCTTCGCTTGCCGACTTGATGAAGTCGAATTTGTAGCTCTGAACCCAGTGGTCCGTCACCGAGAGGGTCTCGATGAGGTCGCGACCGGTCGAAAAGTCGACACTGGCGCTGCCGAAACCCCCTCCGCTCGACAAGCTTAGATACGGCGCATCTGGCGAAGCTACGATGGTGACGCGAGCCGGGGCCATGGGAGCCAGTTCAGAAAGAGCGTCGAGGAGCCATCGAGCTTGCGTGATGATTTTGAAGGATAGATCAACACGGTCGAAGGGGATATCGTCGGGTGATTCAGGGGTATAGGTGGTCATCTTGCATTGAGTCTTCACACCAGTTTCCTCTATGATGATGTCCAACGTAGACCCTTCTTCCTCGTATAGAATACAGCATGTTCCCGGCATGCCAAGAGCCTGATGGTGGAAGGCATCCGGACGATAGTTGCGGAGATTGCTGCGATATGGCTCTGCTTCGGCCCTGGCCGCCTTAGCAGCTACATCGGTTGCTCCAAAGATCTGCAAGGCTTCTAATAACGCAGGCAGGTTCATCTGAAAACCTGGGAATTCAACGCCTGGTTCGTCGGGCAGGCCCAGAGCATAAGACGAAAAAAGACCTTTGTCTAGAAAGACCACACCTAAGTTACTGTTAGGTAGGTCGGTTTTGATAGGAGAACAGAGTCAGCAACTCACCTTGCATTACACGTGAGTGGTCAGCAGCAAATTTTATGCCGTCATGAGTTATTTGTACGTGGACCTTGGGTGCGAAGCTGATACATTTTAACAATTGATATATCTGCTTCGTGGAGCTTGCCACGGCTCGAAATAGGGGTGGTTGTGGAGGGACGGAGCGAGCAGGTGAAGAGGTCATGGTGAAAGTTTCTCCCAGTCTGTTGTCTGGGATTTCGCGGGTACAGAATTGGTCAAGTATAGCTGCTGTAACGGTCTCCAATCACGTTCATATAACACGCTGGAAGCCCAGATTATCTCGTCGAGAACCTCAACCTCAATTTATCTACGAATATACACCAATGTTCTCGTGGGCTCGGGATGGCTTTTCCGGGGTATATTTCTAGACGTAGACTCCAACTGCACAGAACATGTAGACAGTACCGAACCTGCAATGGTATTAGAAGGTTGAAGCTATATGGGTGGTCGCGTGGGAGGATGTGGACATACGCAACGGCCAACGAGGCCGGAATGCCGTAGATGGGAAGGCTGGCGAGAGATCGATCTTTGATATAGCGAATTAGCAAACCAATATATGAAGATCGAGGAAGGGATATTCAGCACTCACTCAAGGCAAAGGCACCAGTCAAAGCGAGACCGAAAAGGAGGAGGGTGAATCCAACGAGAAATTGGCTACCCTTTCCAACTGTAGGGAGGAACGGGCTGCCTGATGCAGTTTGCCAGATCTCATGTAATGAAGAATCCATGAAGATGGAATTTCTTACAGTTCGGAAAGGGGTAGAATTGGATGTTCGTGTTGACTTTTGTCTGGTTGAGGGTATGTAGGCTAACTATTTCACGGCGTCATTCCTTGGAGGTGAAAGTTCAAGCTTTGCTCTTGAAGATGTTAAAGCTGTGACTTTCCGAGGTAGGGGTTGCAAACAGGTGGCCTATCCCATTAAGGCTTAGCGTTACTGAATCAGCGTCTTCTTGCTCTATGCCCGAGTTTAGGAGGGGTTTTAGGTAAGGAAGAAAATTTCCTAAATGGGAATGGGATTGACTGATTGAGATTAAAAAATAGCCTTTTTAGAAACTTAACCCCTTTTAGAAAGAATAATCCCTTTAGGGAAAGAAATTCTAGCCTAAATAAGGACCTTAGGGATCCTTATAAAGACTATAGTAACCTTATAGGGATTTTATTCTCAACGCATAATAGAGAGCAAAGCAAGGCACACAGAACAAAAGCAAGAGCAGAAATAAAAGCTTAGCGTATCCAATTGCTATTCTATTGCGGCTTAGCGTCTTTTCTATCCTATCATGGCTTAGCGTACCCTGATAGTCACCAGCTTAGCTTAGCGTAGTTGTAAACTTGGCTTAGCGTAATTACTAGCTTGATCTCTAGGTAAACAGCTCCTACCTAACGCCCCACTCTCATTCTTTCACCTTTCTTCTTACAACATTCACCGAGCTCAGCCGAGCACACCTTGGACTTTGAGGGCCGGTTTCCACTTTTACTTCTACGCCTTGTTCCGACGTCAGATTCCGAATGCGCTGGTAGAATTGACCTCGGCCTCAACTTCAACCTCAAGTTCAAATTTAGGTAGATTTTGCGGCTTGGTCTAGCATCACCGTACAGTCGCGTTACCCTCGTCTACTAGGCTTTGCGCCTCGTGCCTTGTGCCTTGTGCAATCAATCAGGCAAACATCCTTTTCAACGTCGCGCTTCCATATCCCTACCTATTGTCATCACCATGGCCACTAAGAATGACAGTAAGTTATCATTCATCTAGAAATCCACCAAGAAACCCGATCTCGTCTCTAACTTTGCTCTTTTCCCAGATGGCAAGCGCGAGGCTAGCGACGAGCCCACATCTCCTACGGTCGCCAAACGCGCAAAACACGATGCAGACGAGTCGGCAGATGCAGGACATAAGACAGCTATCAAACCTGTCCCCTTCCCTGAGAAGGTAGGTGTAGGTATCTTGCTCCTTATTGAAGGATCAAGGTTTTCCCAATCCCATACACTACGCGCTGACAAAAAACAATACTGCAACCCACAACACTTCCATTTCCTGCTATACTTTCCCCTTTCTACGAAACATACGATGGCCCAATTGGATTTCGCTAACATAATCATATAGCCTGCAGTTATCGAGGAGCGAAATGGCGAGATCGAGTTTCGCGCAGTGAACAATGACAACGAACGTGAATCCTTGATCATTCTCACTGGTCTGAAGTGCATCTTCCAGAAGCAATTACCTAAGATGCCTAAGGATTATATCGCTCGTCTTGTTTACGACCGAACGCATATATCCATTGCGATCGTAAAGAAACCTCTCGAAGTTGTTGGTGGAATCACGTACCGACCTTTCAAAGGCCGCCAGTTTGCTGAGATCGTCTTCTGTGCTATTAGCAGCGACCAGCAAGTCAAAGGATATGGGGCTCACATGATGTCCCATCTGAAGGACTACGTGAAGGCAACTAGCGACGTAATGCACTTCTTAACATATGCTGATAATTACGCTATCGGCTATTTCAAGAAGCAGGGGTTCACCAAAGAGATTACCCTTCCCAAGTCAGTTTGGATGGGGTATATCAAAGACTACGAGGGAGGCACCATCATGCAGTGCTCTATGCTCCCTCGAACCCGATATCTTGAGCAAGGTCGCATGCTCCAGAAGCAGAAGGAGACTGTGCTGAGTAAGATCCGCGCCTACTCCAAGTCGCATATTATATACTCGGCGCCTAAGCAGTGGAAGAATGGTGTGACCCCTATCGATCCGCTTTCAATCCCTGCTATTCGAGAATCTGGTTGGTCGCCTGATATGGACGAGCTAGCACGACAGCCCCGACACGGTCCCAACTACACCCAGCTGCTCCACCTACTTAACAACATGGCCAATCACCAGTCGGCATGGCCCTTCCAACACCCCGTTAACAAAGATGATGTTGCGGATTACTACGACGTGATTAAGGAGCCTATGGATCTGAGCACCATGGAACAAAAGTTGGAAAGCGACCAGTACACCACCCCTGAGGAGTTCATCAAGGACGCCAAGCTCATTTTCGACAATTGCCGCAAGTACAACAACGAAACCACTCCTTATGCCAAGTCTGCCAACAAGCTGGAGAAGTACATGTGGACGCAAATCAAAGCCATCCCCGAATGGTCCCATCTGGAGCCGTAGAACGACTCGAAACCTTCGGATTTGCCTTTGACGTTACAGAGGAAGCACGGACAGAAGATGCCTGAAAAGGAGCATGAGAAGCATACTCAATTCCACGAGGCGAATAATACGGCGGACAATGAGAAGCCTGATGTCAAGCCTGAGATGAAGCGTGCGACAAGACATTCGTCTTCAGTAGCTAAGCCTGTCTTTTACGGATTTACTAATACCGATTTCGCCGACGACGATGATGATTTCGTCGTAGATTTCGACGACGAAGAAGAAGATGAAAGCTTCAAATATCGATTCCGCAAGCCGTACATCCGCAAGAAAAGAAACGGCATTCCCGTCCCCCAGAAGCCAGCAGAGCACCAACCAGCAGTGCAACAGCCAGCAGAGCGCCAGCCGGCGGAGCAGGAGCGTGAAAAGGAGCTTGAGAAGCGGATACAAATCCACTTGGCGAAGAGACAGAAGCTTGAAAAGGAGCATGAGAAGGAGATACAAATCTACAAGGCGAAAAGAATGGCGGAGACTAAGAAGCAGGAGGTGCCCAAGGAAAAGCTTGATATCACGCCTGAGGTCAAGCCTGAGATGAAGCGTGCAACAAGACACTCATCTTCAGCAGCCAAGCCTGTCTTCTACGGATATATTAATGCCGATTTCTCCGACGATGACGATATCGCCGTAGATTTTGACGATGAAGAAGAAGACAAAAGCTTTCAAATATCGTAAGCCATATACCCGAAAGAGGAGAAATGGCCGTCCCGTGCCTGGATATGGCGTTCCCGTGCCTCAAAAGCCGGCCCAAATTCAACAACCCCAAAGTTAGGCCGAACCATAACGATTGAGTCTCCACACGCCTGTTGCGACGCTCTCTTTAGTTTTGTTTGAAACTTGTACGGCATGCTTTTTTAAGTGATACCCCTCTACATTAAGAGATAAAGTTTGGTGGATTGGGAGGCAGGTAAGGTTTAGCATATCCCCCTATATGTGATTCGACTAACGTTCTCTCTCAGTTCATGCTACCGCAGATCTCTATACCCTAATTACGATTTCGGCAGAAAAGACTACGTTAGGGGGATGACTCATAATCAGAACGGAAATCTTTCACAGATTGAGTTGCTTTTGCAGGGAGAGGTTGATAATCGGAGAGAAATATGCAGGAGAGAGATTTGACACAGAAACACAGAAAAACAAACAGTTGGGAATGGTCTTATGATAACCTGCTTTGGTCAGTGCAATACTGGACACGAACTGGTATAACAAGCCATTATTATTGAAGTTTGGTCGTGGTCAACTGGCATCTAGTTGCTATGCTCAGTTCATCTTTTTTGGAAGTTAAGTCGTCGACTATCCTTAGTCGGCGCCTCGGTTGGCAGACCGCCGAGTCAATGCAAAGGTTGATTTTCAACTTAAGACTATGTTTCTATGCTATTATATGCTGCAGTGACATGAAATATTCTTAAAAGTGCATACAGCCTACTTACCTACAGCTTTGATGTTCGATATAACACGGCCAGAAAAAATGTACTACATTTCCACGAAGACATTTCTTTTGGTAACTTTTCACCAAGATGTCAAACTTTCATTTTCTGCCGCCGTGGCTATCATATCTACAGGATCGACTTGTCTCTTTAGTCGATCTCGATACATACAAGTGTACCCAGGGTATATTTCCCCAGACTTGGAATTTCCTTGGGACTTCGGGGGAAAGAAATAGCACCTTTCTCTCCGCTTCCTAAAATAAAAAATAGGAAGGTTGTAAATCGCAAAAAAGGATTGATTCCGAGGTATTAAATCACCGTGTGAATGCAAATCCCATCCAGCAACTCCCTCGTGTAAGAGCTCCTATGCATAACATAAAAAAGGGAGAGAAGAAAAAAGGCTGAATCAGTACACCTCCATCCCTCTCTGTCATGTCTCCTTAAAACCCTCCTCTGGTACCCATTAGTTCACTGTAGACGAACTCGAAGGATGCCAGTTTGCTAGGCAAGTATTGTTGAAGGCGCAATAGACAACACAATATGTTGAAAATCGTGTTATCACAGTAGTGTAATTTGGTCCCGCCCGTACCACACGCCTCCGAAACGTGGCCGTTTCAATATCATCCTTATAGTTGTTCATGCTGACCGCGGGGGAAAAAACCTTCATTCATATACTCTCTGTCTCATTGAACATCGCCATTATGTCATCTTTAAAAGACTAGCTGGGAGATGCTGACCATCAAGGCCAGCATCACAACATCAAAGGTAGCTGTTAGGATCCTTAGCGACCACGCACCGAGGGGTCGTCGGACGATCGTGGTGGTTCGGGGTGTTGAATTACTTCGCGCCTCTGCTTGCGGTTTCCGCCTCCAGAACCAAGTCCATGGTCCCAGGAGCGAGGTCACCGCAAGAGAGACACACAAACTTCATGCGCCAGACTGGGCCGTCCGTTGCAGGCGAACCCCCGAGGAGCCAGTGGCGTTCGCTTCCCTAGCGGGGAGCCGGAGATCTGAATAATCGCGGCGCCGGCTCGCGCTTAGGCCGCTCATATGCGAGCCAGAGCGCCAGTCATCCAGGCTGGGCCACCCGTCCAGATGATTGGTCCGACGCGGAGGCTGCGCCGGCGCCGGCGCCGGAGCCGGAGTCGAGGCCTCTTCGTTCCCCGCAGGCGCCTCGTTCTCCAGCGCGTATCGGAGTATCCCATGGAGGAAGTCCGGGATGTCGTCCCACTGGCCGGACCGCGCAGCGCTCAGCATGCGCGGCGGGAAGAGCGACTGCGGGATGAGCGTCACGTTGTTCGATTGGTGGACGATCTGATCCGTGAGGAAGGGGAGCTCGCCCGACTCGATCGCGTTCTTCAGCCACTGTTCCCACTCCTCGTCCAGTGGCAACGAGGTGTCCCCCGCTTCGTGGCGTGCGGCCCGCTCGCGGAGTTGCTCGTTAAGCGCGACGCCCACGCTCGTTAGCTCGCCATCGCTGTCTTCCTCGCCGTCCATCTCTTCGTCTGCCGTCGCCGCGGCTTCATCTAAGTACTGGGCCGCCTCCCTCGGTGGAGCACGCACCGCCTGCGGCCTATCCTCGGGTTCGATATACTTCCCGATTTCGTCGAAGGCGGTATCTCGGATAGTAATCCCAGAATCGCGCTCGAACCGCTCCTTCGCCCACTTCGTACCCTCCCACTTAGTTAAGCTGGCAATTTCGGCATCGGTCAGGCGCAGGTTGTCGAAGGCGCGGAACAGTCGACGGTGCCAGGGGAAGCGGCCGAGTCGTATGCGGTGGACGCGGTGGGTGTAATCTAGGCCGGGATACTTGGCTTCTTGGGTGTCGAGATGCCCATAGAAGTGGTTGACCTCTTGTCGGACTTCTGGAATAAGATTTCGGTGAAGGAGAGTATGGAAATTTTGCGGATCGGTCGTTCGGGGTTTGGGGAATATTTGCTCGTAGACGAGCTGGTCGACTGGGCAGCCCTTCATCTTGACAGAAGCTAGCTGCGAGTGCTATGGAAGTAGAAATTGAATCGAGGTTGTACGCTCCTCAAGTTGGTGTCGGACAGGAAATGCCGGAGGGTGAGGTTGGAGTCGAATATGATGGAACGCGAGAGACTATGCCGAGAGGGTGGGTTGCCCCGACACATCCACCGGCAACGCCGATAGGACTTTAGATATAATTAAGTTTCGCTAGTCACGAATAAAGACGGTTTGAATAAGACAGGAACCTTCTTGTCACTAAGATTTCGCTCAGGGAAGAACCTGGGTATCGTGAGTGAAGAGTCCCTAGGGATTGTGTGTATATGTGTGGTGCCACAAAATGGCAAATGGCGAGACGGGACTCGGAGGATATGGGAAAACGAGGGGAAAGGTTGGCCCGACTGAATGTACGCCGCAGTAACAGAGAGAGGGTGACGCGTGCTTGGTTCTAAGACGTTAGTGAATGAACGGCGATAGAAGCGGATGTTTGTAAGAGTTGAAGAGATTTATCAACTGTGAGGGAAGTTGTATAGTACACCTGGGCATGCGTTGTAGGCGGGTAGGGCAGGGCGGAGGGAAAGAAGAGAAGAACTGGTACGAATGGGGTACTCGGTGTTTCCTGCAGGGTGCTATGTACAATCGGGTAGCGTGTAGACGGGAGGGCAAAGTCGGGAGGCATGCTAAGACGCAGAGACGCAGAGACGCAGAGAGGTTAGGGGGGGAAAAGATTGGAAGGCCACGAATCAGGTCTCGATCTGGCGCACAGCAGGGGGGGCCCCGGGTGGGCGCAGTGAATACAGGAAGTTCTAGCGGCCCAGCACAGCAGCCCACAGGTCCAGATGTCCATAAGGGCGATGCTAAAAACAGTATTACCCGCTACCACGTCCAGCACGTCCTCGCATGTATCCTGGCATGTACGGGCCACTATATTCCACACCTACGACTCACATGCTCACGTGTCGCTATCTCCTTCCATCTGAGGCTAATGTAGGTGCGTACATGGCATTTAACCCATCTCGGCCTAAGTCCTTTCCAGCTTGAAGTCCAGACCGAACATATAAGAAGCCCATAACATTGTTTGAATTACATACCTGGTATTGATATGTAAGACACGGGCTGTCCTCTTCTGACGCCTCGACGGAGCCGCATGCTTCTTCTCGACGATGAGATGTCGTTTAACTGGTACCAGTTGCTCTATTATAAGACGTGAGTAAGTAAGAGGTAGGAGTCGTCCGATGTAACAGTCCGCGAATTCATTCGATAGCCCTTGAGTTTGAATACCCCGTTTCTCAATTTCTCAAAGTCAAAGTTAAACATATTCATTCTCCAGTATTGGAAGATTTCCGTAAGCCAAGCTATCATTAAGTTTTATTGCTTGATTACAACGATGCTCACTTGCTTATAGGAATACTTATTTAGTTTTGGAAATGATTATCTCATTATACCGTATTATTTTGAAAAGAGGTAACTTTAGGGCACGGTCCTTCTGCAAGACGATAACAACTTGATAAGCTTTTATATCTTATCGTCTGTCATCCTCCTGCAGAACGTCCGTGCGTAGTTGGGATTACTTGCTTACCTGCATAGGTAGCTACCTAAGCCTGAATAGCCTCTTTTTTTTTTTCATAACTCAAACAGGATCAACTTAACTTAAATTCATCTAATAATGATCTTAAACATTAGATCCGATAGATTAGATGGCTTCATCTGGAGATTCGGTCATGACTGGGGGTGACTTGCAAAGCGATTCGTCTCTGAATCACGAATTCTTATACAGTCTGTAAACTTCTTTTTCGGATGGTATGAGCCTACTTGCTACTCAGACATAAATATAAAAGCAGGTAGGCCCAGCCGTATTTTCCGAGGTATTGAAAGGTTCATACAAACAACAAGCTCGTGAATTTTACGCTTTAGGCTACCTAATACACTATCAAATCGTCTCCAATCTCCAAGAGCCAGCGACGAGCAATGGCTACATATACTAAAAGAATATCCGACGCAATTAGCCGCAGAGATGTTCACGAGGTCGAAACGCTCTTGGAGGAAAACTACCTAAATGTCTTCGCTGAACACGGGGATCTACCATACGCAGGCGAGCCCGACGAATACTGCAATCTCTTCGGCCTAAATATCCTAGACGAGTCTGGATTGACGCTCCTCCACCACGCAGTAGACAGCCAAATTTACGAGCTGGTGGAGCTTTTTTTTCTTGGACACGGGGTGAAAGTAGATGCTCGGAGCAACGCCGGGTCAAAGCCTTTACACCACGCAATTCTAGGGGGAGATTGCACAATCGTATACCTGCTTCTCTACCACGGGGCCGATCCGCGTGCCGAAGACACGTACGGTTCGATACCTTTCCATTACGCGGCTGACCGGGGCAGCAGGACCATAGCACATCTTCTGCTCGAATTTGGGGCCAATATACCAGACATACCAGACAAAGATGAGGAGGAAAAACTCGCTTTTGTTGAGGACGTGGAGTGTTCATCCCTACTCCAGTGTCGCATAATCGACGATGCAGAGGTAAGCGGTCGCTTGTTGTATAGTCTGTGGGAATTTTGACCTAACCAGGTTATGTCTTAGAATGCTACGAAGCCTTTTTTTCCGATCATCATCAACGGGAATCGACTCGACGACTCCATCAGCCCAAGGGAGGGCTTCCCCGATACGAATTACATAGTCGTCCAGGCACTACGGCCGGTCTATTTTTTAATTCAAGAGTGTTTTGAGGGTATGAATCTAGTAATCTGCTGGCGGGTCTCTGAGAGCACGTTCGTTTGCTGCTACCAAAAAGCCAGAGAACATAGGCTTAGGCTGGAGGAGATCGGTATGGCAGATCCAATCATCTACGTAGACGTATACCGCGAGGAACTCAAAGTCGAGCCGAGCCTCAAAGGACTAAGCACGAACGTCGAAGTGGACATCGTGATTTTTCCCGGAGTGGATTTAACCTCCGAGGATCTACGAGCCCGTATCGCAGAGAAATCAGGTCTTAGCTTACAGGACATCGTGTTCGATGGAAAAAAAGTCAGACTCACCGTGCCAGGTCCACGCATAAGTCAGATTGCGACGATCGACGAAGTGGGCTCGATTAGGAAACCGGTTGATGATGAAAATTGGAATGAAGCGAACTTAGTTCACTGAAATCATTGCCTACTAAACTTCCCTGCGTACAAAATCCAGATCCTTGCGACCAGCTTCAGAGAGTGGAAGACAATATGGAAGAGAATACGGCATCCGGTACGTGGAAGCTATTACTCAATCACTACGAGCAGAGCCCTGGCTGGGTAGCGAGGATTTGTATCAACTTTGGAACAAGAACTATGGGCTCCGCGGACTTTTGATATGCTGGCATATCATCAGAAGATCAGAAGATGTAGAATATCTTAATATAAGAAATAAATGGCCTTTCGGCACGGGTAACAGGAAATCTCGCAGCATTGTGACCTAAGATGGAACTATTGATAGCTTAGATACTTCATGTTTTGGATTTTTTTGTGAAGGCGCCTATTAGCAACTACGTACCCAGATGCTCGGACGCAGCATGACATCCATTATACCAATTTAGGGGGAGAGATGTTTGTTAATTATCCTATCGACGGCGATTCTCTTTTTACCACCTAGACATACTACCCCTGATCCCACCAAATGTATATATAGATTATATTATCAAAACCTTACAGTCCTTCTCCTTCTCCTCTACCTACCTATATACAGTGTGTCTCTCCAAATACTACAGGCGAACTGCACAAATAATGTTTCAAGAAAAAAACGTTTCAAGTGTCATGGTCTGGTCACTGTCATAAGGCTAACCAAGTGATAGGGGTAACGACTATGTTGTTGCACGAAGAGCTACAAGCCTAACAGCTACCAGGTCATCTGTATATATAGGATGAGAGACAAAGGAGTCCATCGTAAGAGTCCGAAGGGGCATAATCCCTGTATCCCTAGCTCCAGCAACCCCAGAGGGAGGTCAGAGGTCACGAAGGGGTCAAGAGGGGCCATTGTAGTGACAGAGGAAGGCTAGAGGTCAAGAGGGCATAAGCCTGACAGTCGCCATTGGGGGGTAATTGAGTGGCTAAGGCAGGCTATCAGGGCGCAGGTTCCCTGTTTACCTCCTACATCTTCTGACATCCTTCTACTTCTTCTACTTCTTCTTCTTCTTCTACTTCTTCTTCTTCTACTTCTTCTTCTTCTACTTCTTCTACTTCTTCCACGTCTTCCACGTCTTCCACGTCTTCTAAGTATATTCCCAAACCAGCTAATAGCAATTATTTCTTGACTTTATCGACGATATCGTAAAGAGCAATGGCTACAGATACCAGAACATTACTGGACGCGACGAAACGCGGAGATATCGACGAGGTCCGAGAAATGTTGGAGGAAGGGTGCTTGCTAGACATCAAGGACGGATCCGGATTGACTCCTCTCCATCTCGCCGCCAAGGATCAGAATAGCAACCTAGTAGAGTTGCTTCTCGAATATGGAGCTGATCAAGATGCTAAGGATAACTCCGGATCGACACCTCTGAACTACGCAGCTGCACAGAAACAGGCCAGAATCGTGCAGCTGCTCCTCGACTACTGGGCAAATCCGAATAAAAAGATAGTTCTGGCTCGACACCATTACATAATGTAGCTATCGGGGGCAGCGTCGCAATAGCGAAACTTCTGGTTAAATCTGGTGCTGATGTAGGAGCTATCAACAATAATGGGGAGCAGCCCATACACGTTGCAGAGCATGAAGACATAGCAACTGTACTCGCAGGAGGTGAACTCAAAGATAACAATAAACAGGTACCTAAGCAGTCGCATATTGCATGATTTGAACATAGTCTAACTCAACTCGTCTATATTTTAGGTAGCTCGGAGACCCTTATTCCCAATCCGCATCCATGGAAATCACCTCGATGAGTCCACTGCCCCCAAAGACTTCGAAACCGATTACATTCTGATCCAGACTGAAACGCGGCTTAGTCCTTCAGAGAGACATATTTTAGAGGAGGCTGGTCTCGCAATCCTTGACTATGTCTCCAAGAACACATACCTTTGCCACCGTGATCGAGGCCTGAGCCTGGAGGAGGTAGCTCGACTAGATCCAGTCGTCTACGTTGACATATATCGTGAAGAACTCAAAGTTGCACCAGGACTCAGAGAGCTAGATACAAACGTCGAAGTGGATGTCATACTTCATGGCAATGTGGACTTGGGCTCCGAAGATCTTCAAGATCGAATTACAAAGGCATCGGGTCGCGACAAAATGGACATTCAGTTCTGTAGATATAAGGTGCGACTTACTGTGCAAGGCCCGCGTATAAGTCGAATTGCGGAAATCGATGAAGTACGCCATATCGAGCGAGTAGGAAAAGTAGAGCTATGTGATAGCTTACCCGCGAGATAGTAGGCTGCGATGCTCGGCCGCCCGTAGCGGGAAATACCTAGCTAATTTACTAAGTTAGCAATCACTGTTATATTAACTATCGATATTATGTTATATATACGACTCTTTGCTTATAAAATATTTTAAAAGGATCAGTATACTACCTAAGCACTTAAGAACGAGCTAGCGATCTATGATATGGATACCTTAGGTACCTAAGTAATCGCTTTTCATACGATATTATATATTACCAGACAGCCTGAACGCGACATGGTATCCACTACACCAATTCAGGGGGGACATGCTCGTTATTTACCGTATATACGGCAATTCTCTCTTTACCGGACACGCCCCTGATTTTGCCAAGTGCATATGTCGACTGCATCATCTGGACCTTGCGGTCTCTCTCCTTCTCCTCCAACATACTCAACCCCTCAAAGCGTTCTATAAGCGAGGAGTCGCAGACGTAATACATCATACCGAGGATCGTAGTTGGGTCTGCTGGCATTTGGGGCCAGCGGATGAAGAAAGAGCCGACCAGGACCAGGATCATAGAGCCGAGCACAGCTACGGCCATCCACGAGCAGACTAGGTTAGTTAGCCTGGTCTGGACGGTGGCAGCGGGCACGTTCGCCAGAAGTATGGGCAGGAACTGCGACATTATGGTACACCACGCCACGGCCATTAAAAAGTAATCCTTCCTCCGTATCCCGGCCCATAGGCCAGTAAACGCATCGAGGGGAGGCGTTAGGAGGATCGAATGGCGCGCGTCTGCTGGCCCGCGCGCAAGCATCTGGAACGGGTTGCGGGTAGCGACGCTTTCGAAGAAAGCTTTCCAGAATAGGTTGACGACTACGCCGATAGAGGTGAACAGAAACTGGACGCCAAAGCATTCGCTGTCCATGAAATCTTCGAAGGAGTTGACCCAGACGCCGCTCTGGTAGTAAACGATGAGTGCCAGTATACCACACAAAAAGGCAATACATAACCCTCGAGCCCAACATCTCATTACAATTGGAGTTCGGTGCCACTGTGATGTGCTATGCTTGTCTGCTTGGGTTGATACCAAGAGAGGCCCTTCCTCAGCGTGTTGCGCAGCTTCCTCCTCATTGGGACATATGCCGTACTGAACCCCTCTTTCGTCTTCCCAATACTGGATTCGAAACATCCGCGAATATAGCATTTCATGGAGTGCCTTACCATCATTAGGCAACTCGCGCAGTATGCGGCGAAGACTGGGATGTGTAGAGAGGGAAGCTATACCACACAGGCTCCACGGGTTAGATGCCACGCCGGTCTTCCAGCCTTTTAACAGTAAAGCAGTGAGCAGGACCATCAAAAGCATGAATGTTAGCAAGGCGAGCGTCGCTAGCGAAGGAAAGCGAGATATACCAAGTGTGATAGCGCAGTTCGCAGCATCTATAGTGCCTTTCTCGCACCCGTGAAGTTCAATACGGATTGCCTCCGACGAAAAGGGGGTGAGGAATACGGATGCTAAGGCGAGAGCCGTGACTGGGATAAGGATAAAGTTATCCTTGAAAGGTCGTCGGAAAGTAGCCATCATCTGCTTATGAGAACCAGGCCGGACAAGTAATGACTTAGCTACTTGTATGCCGCCTGGCTTCGTTAGGACGTGGAACGGGTGATAGAGCTTGATGCTGCGCTCGAGGATTCCGATTGGGATTGAGATGGAAGTAGACAGGAGTATAGGCAAGAACATCCCGATGAAATATTGCCATTCCGTGATGACGTATACAGATATCTTGACCTTGGGCATTTCCGTCGGTTGGCTGGCAGCTGTGGTGGTGGTCTTAGTTGAAGCAAGGGTGTAATGCTCTGTGGCTGTACCCATGCTAATGGATATCATGGGCGTGACTAATTCATTTGTTGGAACTGAGTGTGTTACCGTTGACGGCGAGACTTTAGGATAAACTGTTGATTTTGAGGGATGGCTAACTAAATTAGCACTAATTATATCCACTGTACGGGTTGGTAATAGTGTAGCTGCCACTGTATTATTCTCTATGCCATCCAGTGTAACAACAGTGACTCTTGTGATGCCGTCTGTATCCACGAAGGGGGCTGTATAAAGAAATCGCCAGTTGCTGTCTTGCCCAGAAGCTGCTTCAGTCGGACTGCTTAAACTGTCCGTTGGCACTGTGAAATAGGGGGCTGGTGTGAAATAAGGGGTTGGATTCAGCTGAGATTCAACATCTAGCGCCACGCTGCTGCCTGTAATCATGACAATTCCAATGTCACTACTAGTATCAGGATGTGTTGAAAAGCTCTTAGATTTGGCGAACGCTCTAGTTGTTTCAGGAAAGCCTTTTATTTCATCGTTTGTGGTCGTGAGTGCGTCCGATATTTCTATTCGGTGGGAGGCTATGGTTCTGGTTGTGACCGAAGAAGATTTTATGGGAGTTTTGGTTGCAATTCCGGTCATAGGGCCTTCTTTAAGCCTCATAGCAGAGGAGTCCTGCGAGGGGCGGACCGTAGGGATTTCAGTAGGAGGTCCCTTCTGTGACGCTTCGCTTTCCGTTTCCGTGATTGTATGCGGCCCTACTGTAGGCCAGTCATCCGGACCTTTTTTTCCCAGAACAGTGTTTTGACCGAAATGGAACGTGAACCGCGTGAACTGCTCACCTCTGTCGCTAGCTTCACTGTGGTTGCGGAAAAGCTTCAGACCGGCACTCGCTGTCGAGGCCGTGTGCGGGTTGTTTGGGAAGTTACGTCGTTTTTGTATGTTTTCATCTACTACCTTAACTAATGTCCTTGAATCCGTGCGGCGTGATAGCCCCCAGTTTTCTTCGTTTGATGGAAGTGTGGTGAGGGCTATTACCACTAGGGTTATCAGAAATACCATAGATATAGTAAGCATGGCAAGGAAGGGCCATTGAATAACTGCCGGTTTATAGTTGAGCACTGAATGGTCCGTAGAAAGTGGATTTCCCTGAGCGTCTATATATCTATCTGGTCGAGATAGTTCATGTTCGTCGTGTCTTGTCCCTGGTCTTGTTGCGTCGTAGTGTGAAGGTTTTGCTGGAGTAACAACGGCCATCGCTTTCGGGATATGGATGACTTGGCTTGCCTGCACGCAATGATGACTCGTGATAAATGATAGTTAACCTTGTTCTTGAAATTTAGGTTTACAGACTTGTTTCTCAGAATGTAGAGGTAATAACCCTTTATATGGCTTATGGCTATGAGAATTTGTGAAGGGAGCCTACCAGGAAATGAGCCTAGAGGCACATGAGTATCATCTCGGTGTGGCGTGAGGCAAATGTAATCGCTACCATTTCAGAGCACGGGTTTACTATATGAATTGTTACCCTTTAATTCCCTTTTTGCATTTTGGGAATACATGGCGACGTTGAACGACATATTGTAAAGGGGCCGAAGATAAGGTTAACTAAGGTAAGCCCAAAGTTGGGCAAGATTCTGAAGATGTAGGGTTACAACTATAAGAAGCGCCACATCCCTAAGAACCCTTCTAATCTGCGAGACGAGATAATAAAGTGTCCCAAATCAGCTTAAAATGCATAACATGGGTTTCGTATGATGTCTAGTAGAATTGAGCCTCATCGGTTCCTTGCATTAGAGGTACTAGGTAGCAATGCAGCGTGTGGCATGGGTAGCCCCACTAATTGCGCCTGGCGCGTCTACTAGGACCCCTAATTGATCGCTAGCGGCGGCTAAAAAGGACATACCATACCTCTATACTTGGTAGGTATAGAACACACTGTCCTCTTTCTCTTCTGCTGCTGCGCAATAACGTAACGTAGCAGCAACTTCGTCTAATCTCCGTCTGCTCCAGCAACATCGGCGACCTAATGTCTGCACCGTGCATCCGGGTGGTATGATGGATTTAATGAGGGCGCCCACGCAATGGGCCCGCATCGGATATATAGCTCTATTGGTGTTCTTACTTTCTGTCACTGTTTTCGCCTACGATGAGCTATCTGATGAAGCGCTTCGCAATATTCCCAGCGGCGCAGACGATTTTGACATCAAGACTGGGTCGCTTTTGTCCCCCATCTTGATACCTCGAGTGCCAGGCACGCCGGGGTCCGTCGCGGTGCAGCATCATTTCGCCGACTTCTTCTCGCGACACCTGCCCAAGTGGAAGACCGACTGGCACAACTCGACCTCTAAGACCCCTGCTACTGGCGATACCGAAATTCCCTTCGTGAACCTTATCTTCACGCGCGACCCGCCTTGGGCGCAGGTTGGTGATGTCGGCCGCTTGACGCTGGTCGCACACTATGATAGCCTCTACCATCCGGAGGGATTCATTGGAGCCACGGATAGCGCTGCGCCTTGCGCTGTACTTATGCATGTAGCGCGCAGCATCGATGATGCCCTCACAAAAAAGTGGGAGGCTATGGAGGCTTCGGGCGATGCTGGTATGGGGCTGGAAGACGAGCGAGGCGTCCAGATTTTGCTTCTGGACGGAGAAGAGGCCTGGGTTACCTGGACTGACACGGACTCGCTCTACGGCTCAAGAGCCCTAGCAGAAAGCTGGGACTCGGAGCTACATCCAGCTCTATCAGCATATCGAACTCCTTTAGACTCGATCAATCTCTTCCTACTCATTGATCTTCTTGGAGAAGCGGACCCCCACGTTCCCTCCTATTTCTTACCGACACATTGGGCCTACCAAGGCATGGCCAAGATAGAAGAAAGGATGCGGAAATTAGGGCTGTTGAAATCCAAAGCTCAGCACCCTTTCCTCCCTGACTCTGGAAAGCAGGTGTCACAATTCAACAAGGCCTACATCCAGGATGATCATGTTCCTTTTATGGCACGAGGAGTCGATGTACTTCATATTATTCCTAGTCCATTCCCAGATACATGGCATACAATGAATGATAATGGCGAGCACTTGGATATAGACACTCTGGATGATTGGGCTAAGATCGTCACGGTATTCGCCGCGGAATGGATGGAACTGGACGCTTTCATAAGCCAGCCGCCTTCAAAAGAGAAGCGGAATGCTGTTAGAGACAGAACAGAGCTATGAAGCTGGGCAGTTATCCATGCGGCCCTGAGTTTTAAGAAATAGACTAAAGCTTGAATGATACCCAATTCCTTTTTGCCTAACTTATTACTGAATAATGTGAGCTTCACAAGTCTATCTTAAAAATTTCTACTTCCATTTCGAAGGAAATTCATCTATCAAGGTCTATGTCCTATGTAAATAACCCGAAATCATGTAAAAAGGAGAGAGCCTACGAAATTAAGTGGATATGATCGGTGAAGCTCCAATTAGACCCCAGTCTTGGCTTTGGAACCACGTCAGCCACAAACGACAGGTACATCTTTAGAAGGGAAAAAAGTGGAACGGGTGTTCTGTTCAATTGACGAAGCTTCCCCAAGGTGTCGCTAAATATTCACAAGCTGCCATTGCACATAAGGAATAACGGCCACAAACAACCACCATGCGCTTCCTACACTCATTCGTAACCCCCCTGCTACTCCTAGCTGCTGGCGCGGCGCAGGCTGCTTCGTCATGGGGTTTCGATGACGCGAAGCTCAGTGTGAATGCTAAGAAGACCGGAGACGGTGCTAAGAGCAAGGACGTTCGACAGTAAGTCTCCCTTTTTCTCTGAAAGCTGTGGAGGGAAGTATTGCATTGCTTGCTAACAATTAATCTACAGATTCAATGACAAGTCGCCGCTAGCCGGGACGCCCGTGATCTTCGATAGCTCCGACAGCCTCAAGCTCCTACTCACGATCAAGGAGAACGGGAAAGGCAGGCGTCCGCACCAGGCGTTCCTGGTCCTACGACAGCAGGGCACGACCCTCGAAGCCCCGTTCCCGCTTACCGTAAAGGATAATGGCAAAGCGACTGTCGAAATTGTACGAATTTGCCCCTTCCTTCCTCAACTATAGAGCCGTACTAACCTGCATCTCCTCACAATAGAAACACAGCGACCTCCCCGTCCAATTCGCCACCGGCAAGGAGCTTCTCGAGGTCTCGTTAGTTCTAGCCAGCTTCGGATCGTCTGAGGGCTTCAACCAGCCCTTCTTCAACATCGAGCTCACCCGCGACCCCAACGCGACGCCCGTCGTCTACGAGCCTGCCCTGCGCTACGGCAAGCAGCCCGAGATCCACCACATCTTCCGCGCCGACCCCAAGAACCCGCCCAAGATCGTCTCGGCCGTCTTCGTGCTCGCCGTGCTGGCCACGCTGCCGGTTCTCTTTGTCGGCGTACGTATACCTTTTTCAGCCCTACTTTGCGTTCATACACCCAAGGGGTTCAATCCAAATAAAGGAATGATGGCGTGTATAGCTGAGTTATATGCTAACTACAGACTAAAACAGTGGCTCGTCCTCGGCGCCAACATCTCGCACCTGCCCAAGGCGCTGGGCGCCGCCCCCGTCGCCCACGGCGTCTTCTTCGGGTCCATCGTTGCCATGGAGGGCGTCTTCTACATGTACTACCTCAGCTGGAACCTGTTCCAGACCCTACCCGTCATTGGCCTCGTCGGCACCGCCGCCTTTCTGAGCGGCGCCAAGGCGCTGGGTGAAGTGCAGAGCCGCCGGTTGGCTGGTGAGAGGTGAAAAAGGGAGATACACTACTGTAAGCTCTCCAAACTACGAGATAGGAGGATCGGTTCTACGGGCCAATGGGCAAATGCACAAGTTCGGATTGTGCGATCTGATGATAGCATCGAAGAGACCGGCATTTGGGACACAGATCCGAGGAACTACTGAAGATGGGTGAGAAAAAAGGGGGCATGGTAGATAAAAATGTAAATGTACTGTGGAACTTTTGTCATAGGCCAATGCTAAAGTTGAGACTTGCTCTGCCTGGATGATATGCTGCGCTGTACTTTGATCAGTTTACATCTTATACTTGGTATATTAACTTGAAATTGCGGTGTGATCATGTAAACGGGCTCTCATTCGCATAGAATGGAGAATCAAATCACCATTAAATTTCATTCATGTCTTGTCTTTATTCAATAACGTCTCTATCGCGATGCAATATAAGCAGCAATGATGCGCCACATCTATAAACTTGATCGAATGCGCTTCTTCTGTCCCGTTAGTCGACGAGCACAGGGAGGAATACGTTTCCCCTTTGCCCAACCCGACCTCTTCCGTAGCCATCAGCTAACAAGGTAAAGCCACCTGGTAAGCTTAGGTAGCCAATACGTACCTAGACTAAGGTCCAGTCCAAGTTGCCTATATCTACGGTCCGCCCCTTTTTTGCTTAGCCTTATTACAAACATAATGAACCAAGGCCGCTTATACGCTCGCTCACATGCTTGCACGAAAGCGCCCTTTGTCCCCTCATTAGTAAGAAAAGAAAGTCAAGTCTTTCCAGAATAATACGCTCATCATGCTATGCAGCCGCTCGCTCAACTCTATCCCCCGTATACAGGTTTCGCTTCTTTCTCCATCCTGCCTCTCTATCTCTCTATATAGAGACGCTCGCTTCTTTCCTGTGCTTTACTGCGACTTCTTCCCGTTCGCAGCGCCGTTGGCCTGAAGGAGTTCCTGCTGTTTCCGCTTGTTCTCGAGCTGCTTCTCGTACGGGATCGTCAGGCAGTTGATGCCGAGAAAGTTGCATATGCTGGTGGTGACGAGGTAGGCCCAGCGGAAGTAGACAGCACAAGCGAACGCGAAGTAGGCCCAGAGGTAGTAGAGCTCGGTTTCAGCAGAGACGGCCTCGAGCCCGAAGCGCGGGAGGTTGGCGAGGGCGGCGCCTCCGACGAGGGGTGCGAGCATGACGGTCCAGTAGGGGAAGGGCTGGCGCGTTAGGTGGGCGAGGATCATCTTGGTGGTCATGCGGCCAAACACAAAAGACATGGTCAGGCAGAAGAGCACCAGGTGGTTGTCGCGCATCAGCGTCGAGTAAGGCGAGTACAGCCACGCGGCGATGCTGAACGTGTATACGCCCATCGGGATCCATTCCAAAAAGACAGGGAGCACGGGCAGGTTGTTCCGCCGCCGTGCTTTTACTACGTTCAGCACGCAGAACGGCATGTGCCCGATCAGCAGCGACAGCGCGATCGTCGCGATCCAGATGTCCCGGATCGAGTATTCGCCCGCCAGATGCTCGTACCCGAACAGGTTGTCCTTCCCGACGATGTCCACGATGCGCTCCGTCCAGATGCCCGGCCCGCAGATGCCGGAGATCGCCATGACGCTGCACGCGATCAGGATGCCTTCCGTCGGGCCGTTGACGTAGCCCAGGTACAGCGTGTGCGTGTGGTACGTCTCCCACGTCGAGAAGAACATGGGCAGGCAGGGGCACAAGGCCGTGAAGACGCCCGACTTCGACGTTCCCAGAGCCATCGCGGCGGTCTCTAGCAGGCTGCCGAGGGTGCAGTTTAGCGAGTCGATGCCGTGGTCGAAGAGCTCGCCTAACCCGCTCGACGTGCCCGTCCGCCTCGCTTGTTTTCCGTCGATGTTGTCCATGGTCTGGTACATGAAGAGGCCGAAGGCGAAGCTAAGGTATAACCACGAGGGGCCCTGGAGTCTATCGATTAGCCTACATGCTTCCGGCTCGTGAAGAAGCCGCGCGGCTTTACGTTATGGGGGTCTCTCGTACCGGTCCTATTAAATCTGGCATAAATATGACCAGCAGAGCGATGTTTACTAGAATGAAGAAGAACCCTATCAGGGTCACCATGTTCGGTGCTAGCCATAGCGGCATGAGCTCGACGAATGCATTCCACTATCCCGACATCTTAGCACACGAAAGCAGCCGGCGTTACGGCGGGTTATAAGGGGAGCTTGTGACGTACGTAGGGGCGCAGGATGTAATGCGAGATGGGTGACTTGTCGACGGCCGAGTACTTGTAGGACTTCAGGTGAATGAGGGCATCGTCGGATATGCATTCGGCAGCGGCCTTCTCTACAATATCGAATCTCGGTTAGAGCCGGACGGGTTCTTTCGAAAGGGTGCGGAGTGCTGGGATTATACGTACTGCTGTTGTTCGGGGCCATCGTGATGGCCAGCTCCCTGTTATACCGGGAGTTGTAGGCTCTTGTGGTCAGCTCAGGCTTGTAAGTTGAAGTTGTTGTAGCCTAGCGAAAGTCGTAGTCGGCGGGAGTTTCACGCCTGTCTCGGTATCTCGGAACTCTGCTCGCAAGAGGTAGGTAGATTCGTGAAGCAATGTGCTAACTTGAAGAATAATTCGAATCCCTTAGGAAATTACCTGCTTTCCGTCGCCATGTGGAATATGTCTTTCCGTAGTGATCCTAGACCAATGAGTATAGATGTGTCAGGAAGTTCGTAGGTAAATCGGTGTGTGTAAGTGACAGAGTGCAGTAGGAAAACTTGCATACAATAGCACCGGCGATGGTGGGGCCCTGGAAGGCCCTGGTCTCTACGTCCCCACATGCAAATAGGGTGCCGAATCCGAGAACGTGGGTTCTAGATCACCAACCAGATCGACTAGTTTCTCGCAGGCCCCCTATTTTTTTATTATCACTTCCTGTTGGGCAGGTCCATTTAAGCTTTCGTCCAACCGTCAGGAACAGGATCCTATGAAGAAAAATTGCGTAGCTGATTCACTAAATTTCAAACCGGTACTCAAAGATCTGACATGTGAAATTGGGCAGTAGCCAAATACAGTAGCTCTAAAAGATAGAATTTGGAAGGTAACACACCCTTTTTCAAGTTCTTACATCTAGGACTATTGCGTCACGTTCAATATTTAATGCAAGGGGAGGGGAGCTGAGCTACTAGAGCTAAATGGTGCAAGTGCGAAGGCTCCAAAGACACCGAGCCTCGATCATCTCAATTATTAGTTCAGAGCAATAAGCTCTAGTATTTCCCCGATTGGGAATATCTTGTCAAGTAGTTTGCTGTATAGCAGGTGAGTATGTACCTGAAATCTCTTCTCTACGCTTCCATTATCCCAAATTGCAAAGCCTCCAACAGGCTTTTTAAGTCCCTAGCTTCCCCCTAACACGATATTATGTCGCCGCGCAATGTATATCCAACCAAATTACTTTGGTGGCGCAATCCAAACCCCAGCATCTAAACATGAGGATGGATGCTCGTAGGGCGTTGTGCGATTACCCTGGTAGGTCGACCTGCTATCCCGACGAGCGATGACCTTCATATGCTAGCGCCATCGGATTTTGTTCGTTTGTATGTCAAGTCTCATGCTGTCGCTATGGCCAGCGAAGTAGCTCATCTCCTCATCTCTATCTCTAGAGAATGAATACTCCCAGGCAGACGCTAGCAGCGAGAATGACAAATCCAAATAGACCATCGTTGTCGGCAACGCGGAAAGCACCGCTACCGGTTGTCCCCGAATCTCCCGAGTCGTCGCTGCTGCCGGCCAGACCTGTGTAGATGGCGTTGGAGTCGGTAGCCTGGGCACCACTCGACGTGGCTGACGGCATCGAGGTCGACGAGGTCACGTTGACCCTCGTGGGGTTCGTGGCACCGCAGGGGTGATCCTCTCGGCACGCGCCCGAACAGGTGTTATCCTGTCCGCACTTGGCAACGCACTGGTCTCCCCACTCCTGGCACACGAAGTACGGAAGGGTCAGGGAGTATTCGGACACGTTGGGTTGCTTGTTATCTCCGCATACGCAGCCGTAAGTCAAGGTTTTCTATTGTTGTCACAAGTCAATGCCTGAAGGCTACTAATGGAAAGCTGTTTCGCGTAGGTCTCACCGGATCGCAGTCATTGACCAATGTGTTTCCCGGAGTCGTCTGTTGGCAGATCAAGGGACACGTGCTCTTCTCAGACTGGCACCAGTTATCTACATTGTGTTAGCATTGATAGGCCAAGACCTGCTCAGCAGGTAGGACATACTTCTGTTGGTCAAAGACACTGACTCGGGGTCGATGACATAGTCTGCTCGGACAGACGAGACGAGCACGACGGCCGCAGCCAAGATGTTTCTTATCGAAGGCATTATGAGATTAGGATGGTAATTAGGTGTGTATTTAGGATGAGGTCGGTTGAGATAGTACCCAAGCAGGTAGGCAATCGAGTTTTTCGAATTAGAACGACCGTGTAGTAGATAGGTTGATATTATTAAAAGCCAATGTACAGCATAAAAGAGAAATAATTAAGTCCAAGAGGAATATTAGAAGAGAAACCCAACTGTCGATCGAACTGACTAACGACCGAGTTTAAAAACGAGAGGAACGGCCCTGGGATACGAAGGGGAAACGAGAGGAATGTCAAGAGAAAGGAAGCTCCGAGAAGAAGGAGGTCGGGTCTCTGCTACATATTGTACTGTATGGGGTATGCACCTGACTGTACATACAAACACGGCAATGAAAATAAGGAGATATTCCCCTGTCCGGCCCCGGGTGGTGGTCTCAGCGCTATCTCAGAGCACCCCCAGCTCTTATTAGTGGCTGTCTTTTTTACCTGCTAGACAGGGATTATTGACAGCTATCGACCTACTTTTTTGTACTGTACCTGTTGGACGAAATGTAAAGTTGCATTGCATTGCTGCAAGCGAGCAGGTCTATTTCTCCGTCGTCCTAGTCTTGTGATTGATCTCGTCCTCGTCTTCGCCTTTGCATACGAAACTAATTCCCATTAAAACCTAAATTTGGAAAACCTAAACGATTTACTTATTCGCTACCCTGGTGTGAAGAGTGGAAATTTGACGATGACCTCGAACGGATTTTGAGTCCTGTTGTGGCTAATAGCTTGGCTGCTTGGGGAGACTAGCAAATGCTTGGCTTCGTGATTTCCGCTCGAGTCGAGAGCCGCCGATCATCTCATTCAAGTTAAATCAATGCGCCTCCAACTCTGCCCTTGCAACATCCGGGCAGGTTGCACCGGTAAACCCCTTGTCTCGTCTCAGAGCCTCAGATGCCTGACTTAAAATCCCACCCATGGACCATGGTAAAAACATGTTTTAGTTTGACAGAAAACAAGGTATCAATTGAGGTCTAGCTTACGAATTCAAAGAAACTGCTGAGTAGACAGCTAAGTCATCTGTACTCTCTCGTCCAATGTCAATGTCTATTAAGGTTGAGCAATCATCTAATGTTCAAGACTTCGGGCATCTATCTCTGCGTACAGAAGTCAATTATTGCTGCCGGATTCCATATAATGTACGTACACAGATGTATGCAAAAACCTACAGTACCACCGCACTACAGGATGGATCGCTTGTGTTCAACAGCGCATAAGAACTCTCATTGGACGAGACTTGGATCAGATGCCGTTTGCGGAAAGCGACTTTTGCCATCGTCCTCGTTTTTGCCGCGCCTCCGGCTCCTGCTAGCAGAGGCAGCAGTTCTCGTATTGCGGGTAGAGAGGTTGGACTGCAGCACCTGAAGCGTGCCAATGCATGCGACATATCGGTCGGTAGGTATTCTAGGTTCGCTTAGAAGATGGTGTGTGGTGAGACGATCATCCTTTTTTCTTCTTTCCATGCAGACACTCCAACATACCTCTCTCCTGATATTGCTTGGTATTTTGCGATTTATTATTAGAGCGCTTCTAGAGATATTTCACTCCAGATTAACCACGGCAGCTTCACTCAAGGTGTGCCAGATATCAGACAAATCCCAGCGCCTATCAACCTACAATACGTACCCGACGGCATGCTAAGCGTCTGACCCCGCAACGCACTACATGAGCTTCTAGTAAGACATGCTGCTTGTCTGAGCCTCTCGTCTCCACCAACATCATCGTATTTCCCGTGTGGTTCCCACACCGTCTCGCTGCTGCGCTACGATGTCTGACAAGTTGACAAGTACCTAACCAACCTCTACTATTTTTGAAGTCGCATATCTGGATCCGCTCCTGCATCTAAGTTGGGCCACCTACATATAAGTACTAAACTCCTTTATCAGTATCCTCAATCTCAATCCTTGGGATATAAGAGACAGTGCGCATTCTTACCCACAGGAATTTCTCGGGCTTTCCATTGCGTCTCAAATCTTAAATAAAATAGAAGCATAATAAGACAGATGCCATGCTTAGGGCATATTTACCACGTGGGAGACGAAAACAGACACAGGGATTCCAATGATGCCATTGAGCATCCGGGCAACTCAATGGAATGGGATCGGTGTTGCGGCGCAACTCATGACTTCTTCCGTAACCGAGGAGGCCCGGCATGCAAGGTCGTAGCACCTCCGCAATTCCACCCTCTCAACTCAACGCCAAACATACAGATCTCTTGACCGCTTCATATCCTCTTTTCAACTATGACCCTTTGAAGGCATTCAACTTGACGGATCAACAGAAGCTTACCAAGCGAAGTCTCATTCACTATCGCTTTCACTATTGCAACGATACAGAAACAATACAACGAGCCTACTGATGGATGATGTCAACCTCAAGCTCTACACTCCACATTTCGGACAATACCAGAGTCTATCAGAAATTGATAAGGATCATGCCTAACTCGCGGTAGTCCATTAACATTGTTTATCACATTTTCACATCCTCTTCATCAATGCTCACATTTTGTCCTCCTTGTTTATCCTCTAAGTTGAATAGTGTTCATATCACCAGTAAGTCCCTTGCGGAAAGTATGGTGAAGTCAATTTAGATATATCATTGCAAGAAGATTGTGAAGGGGTACACTCTCTTCATTTTAGTGAAGAGCACTAATCAAGATAGACTATAGATTATGGAGATATGAGATACCTAGTATACTGAGGCATACCCTGAGTCGTATGAAGACTATTTCATTATGGACTCGAGTTTGGGATTTGGTACTATTCTCTCTCCGTGACAATGACTTCTTACTTGAAAGTCGGCCTATTTAACGATAGTATTCTAAAAATATAACCTCCAAGGAGCATTTCGTATTATCGGTTGTAGATGCTGCATAAATGGATAAAATATCTCGAAAACATCTAGACTCCTTGGTGTAGGATGGCGCCTCGTTATCTCCTATAACTGTTGGTGGGAATCTATCATCATTCTAGCTTATCTCGGTAATATGCGAGCGAGATCTTGATACCCAGGTAAGTTATATTGCGAGCATATGCCTTTTGTAACTTGGAATCTCATCTGCCTGACTGGAATCACAGAAATGTTCATTCACTAGCTTGAAAGGGTGCAGGGTGAATAGGAAATAAAGCCTATCGAGATATAGGAAACGACAGAAGACACAGAAGAGACCGAATCACTTATGAGTGTTCTAGAATATCATCGGAGTATACTCCTGCTTAAAGATTTAAAGTCTGTTGCGATTTGCTGCAAGACCCCTGATAATCTTCAGTGCCGAGCCCCGACCGTGACGTGGATTTTGTTCTTCCCCCACAACGGTTAATCCCTGTAGCGCCAATTGAAGGCCCTGTAAGTACAGGGATACGTCTCCTCTATCGTCCCTGATATGCCCCATCTTATCTCTTTGTCTTCACGACTAGCCTTTTTTTCGACTCCTTCAACCTTGCGCAACATTGAACCCTCATTGACACTGACAGCTGCAATTCCCGAGCTTCTCAAAATTATTCTTGTGCTCATCCGATCTGCCAAGTAATCTCTCTGCTGTTTGGCCTCAGCAAGTTGGACGGTTCCTGGATTGGTTCCCAGTCTTTCGCATCGCAGTACTACGTGTCCTAACCCGTGTGCAACCGATCGCATTTGCGGCACCCGACGTCCTTTCCGATTTGACGCCCCAGCTCAGAGGTCATATCTGCGCTGCGCGCATACATACATGAATGGCGTCCATAGTTGAGACCCATCTCCCGAGCGTCAATAGCGGCGTCGCGCACGGAAATGTCCACAAGAACCTGTCGCAAACCACTCTTCGCCCCCACCCACCTCCATCGCCGCCTCCGACTGAGACAGATACCGAGACAGAGACAGAATCGGATGAACCACCAAGTGCGCCACGACTAAATACCGATATAGATGTGGCCCCGAATCAGAGACCAGAGGAAGCTACGCCGGACCCCAGCGAAGATGCCTCACCAGTGACATCCCCAGTAACATCGCCGCCCTATTGGATAAACAACCATCCAGGCCATACAAGGAATGTGTCGTCTACATCCGTCGAATCCATACCCACAGGAGGTATAATCCTACAAGATAATGAGAACAACGAGTACGACGATCGGGGGAGCGCATGTTGGGCCAGGAGCGTCGAGATCACAGACCACGTCACCGTCAATGGGAGCACCACCAACATAGGAGCCTTTGTAGTTTGGAACATAAGGGTAGAGACATTGAGTGTAAGCGCTTTTGCGGGTAGAAAGTGGTAGAGTGCAAGTTAACATAAGTGTATACAGGGGAGCTATATGAATATCCGGAAACGATACTCAGAATTTGACGATTTTCGATGGCGATTAATACGCACATTTCCAAACTTCGAGGCTGCCGTGCCTGAACTACCACCCAAGAGCATCATATCCAAGTTCCGACCTAGATTTCTGGAAAAGCGACGAGCTGGCTTGCAGTACTTCTTAAAGTAAGTGCTCCCACCAATATGCAGATAAAAAGCCCCCTTTTATTTACAAGATGACTTTAGTTGTATACTATTGAATCCCGAATTCTCTGGTTCGCCGGTGCTGAAGGAATTCCTTTTCTCATGATCAGCACATCAACTACGGATAGTTGGTCAAGCTGGAATGCCTAACGGAAGGCATTGTACGATCTGAACGCACGTTATGAAGTAATGCTAATCATTGTATGATCACAATCGCTTGGATTCCTGGAATTCCACGATATGGAGGTTCGGATGGGTTTGGATAAGGAGTAATTTATTCTACGGCTTTCAACCACGGTACATATTTTAAATTCAATGTAAATTTCATTCTCGTATTTCGAGGATCTCGAATCGTCAGTTATCTAAACATAGACTAGGTCTATCAGGCGGTATACTGCCACACGAGCCTATCTTGCCTGAGAACTTGCCATGAACGATAGAAAAGAAATTTACTTAAACACACACCATTAAATAACCGGCTGGAACATTCGTCGTAAACGCCTTGTTCTATTGCCACGGTTACTTCTGAACCCGACTCAAATCAATTCTAATGACATTGTATCATGTAATGCTCACTCTCTGAAGCCATGATATTGGTATCAAGATGCCGTAGATCTATTCACCCCCTCGTTTACCATCCTGCCTCGCTCTATCCTTGCAACAACTCAAACGAAACCTGAAAGATAGAGGCCGTCATCGCCCAAGCAGCTTACCAAGCTAGCTAGCTAGTTGACCAGCTCACTTCTGGCTGTTGATCATACTGAGGTAGCAGTTCCAGCCAATGGAGACAATATTAACGACAAGAACACGGTGCTCAAGGGGCACGAGGGTGAAGTTGGCCATCTGGACGAAGGGCCAGATGAGGTAGTTGGTCTGCAGCGCGGGCGCGTAGCTCTTGGCCAGCTTCTCCTTGGGGCTCCCGCCCTCCATGACCGCCATGCTCGACAGGAAGATGCCGATGAAGGTCGGCGCGAAGATCAGCTGGTCCGCCGCCACGCGCGCCACCATCTCCGCCTTCTTGTTCCGCAGCTGGATCGACCGCTGCAGGATCCCGTACCACGTCGTGGCGGCCGGGCCGAAGATTGCTGTGCGCGACACGTGAGCTTGTGACTTTTTTTTTATCGCGCTTTTATAGGGGCAAAATAAGAATCAAACAGGGGTCGTGGGGGTAAATGTGGAGTGAGCGAATTGGTTGTGACCCCCATTGGGGTGGTGTGGGGTAGAGCATTAAGCTTGGGTCGAGGTGAGATAGGTAGTATGAGGTCAGAAAAGAGGTGAGGGTAAAGGTTTGTGAGAGAAATTATTTTGAGCTTTTGAGATTTTTTAAAGAGCTCATATGAGAATTGAATAACGAAGAAGAAAAGACGTACCACCACCGTAGAGGAACATGCGACCGGTGCGGGCATACTCGTGCTTGTCGACGCCCTTCTTCTCGACGGCCTGCTGGGCGGTGATGTCGCCGACGGCGAACAGCACGGCGGTGGTGACGCTCTGCGTCAAAAGCGGGCTCGACGCGAGCTTGCGTTGGTACCTGCGGCTCCCGGTTAGTCAAATTTTGTCCATTGGGAATATTTTTTATATATAGCCTGCTGCTTAAGGTCGTAACGCGTCGTCGTCTACGTACCAGCGAAGCATGGTTGCGTTGTGTGCGGTTCGAAGGGCCGATATGGAAGTTGGAGAACGCTGGGGAGTGTTTAAGTGGTGGTTTGCTGCAACTTTTAATTTACGGGTTTTTTTTGCTCTGGTGGTTGGTCTTGGTACTACTTTGCCTACGCCCGCGGGCAACTACCTACGTTGGACCCCTAAAACTTTTATAGTCCAGCGAATTGGAAACCCAGACCCTTGGTATTGCTTGGTATTCTTATAAGCGGGATCCTGAAGAGCGGTGCTACCTTAATAGGAAATACACCTGGAAAATCTTGACTGGGAATTACAACTAATTCACCTAACGGTGATGTCTGGTCACCATTCATCACTCAAGCATCAGGACAACACAACGACGCTTTTCTCAACCAAGTCTTGAAAAGCTCAATAATCTTAGTCAGAATATGGAATTTGCCAATAACATTATTATCTAACTACTGCACGTCATTATACAATCCTGTAATAAAAAGATGAGATTTTAGCAGAATCGCAGGTCAGTATATCAATTACTAAGCCCGCCTTAGTCTTATCCTTAGACCAGAACGCTTCGCTCCTTTCAACAATGATTTCTAAGCCACCGAATCAATGCCTCGAGGTAGACCCAAAGCCATTGTGCCGCCATGCCAATACTGCAGCAAGCAGTTTAAAAGGCTAGAGCACCTCGCGCGCCATGAGCGAACGCATACACAAGAGAAACCGTTTACTTGTGAATGCGGACAGAGCTTCACCAGACAAGATCTCTTAGCTCGACATGCCAAGTTATCACACCCAACTCGTCCGGATGATACGCAACCGCCAGCAATAACTGCTGGGTTGGATGTAGGCGATCTCGAATTTTCGTGGGATCCCAACTTTTCGACGCAAGATATTTTGCCAGACACGCTGTTTGACTTCAACCTTCCTCTGGAGGGCTCTTTGCCGGCCAGCATTACTCCGTTTGACAGTTGTTTCAACCTGTTTGCCTCCCGTCTACCATATTTTAGTGATTCTGAAGACGATACCGAGGTGGAAGTCGAAGATGAGACTGAGAGCGAGTCTGAATATGGCACTACGGTGGATGACTTAGCCGAAAGTGTGGGGAGTAAGAGTAACGATACTACCCCGTGGTTCATTACCGTGCCAGGTTATAAAAAGCTCTGCGATGAGGTCCAATCTTACTCGAATGTGATTCCAATGGGGTGTTCTGTGCCGTCTGTAGATACGTTGATGCGGTACCTGGAAACGTATCTGCAATGCACTCAAAAGTTTCTTTCGTTCATCCACCCTGCGACGTTCTCGGCAGAGAAAACGGACATCGAGCTCGTGCTTGCTGCAGCCGCCGCTGGGGCGCAGCAAAGATATGACCTTCCAAAGGCTTACGAGCTATATTTCATAGCTAAGGTTATTGTCTTGGAGAAGCTTCGTCTCGAAAGCCTTCAAGTGACATCAGACTTGCTGTCAGGTCAAAATGGTTCAACCCGAAGCAGAACAGATAATCTAAGGATGATACAGACGTTTATCTTACTTATAAATTTCGCATCGTGGGCGGACAAGAGAATCTTATCAGACGCGGCAACTCTGACTAGTCAGCTCGCCAAGCTCGTAAGAGAAAATGGACTTTCAGCATCGGATGAGATGCCACGGGATATTAGCTGGCTATCGTGGGTTTCGGCCGAGGAGAAGCGAAGAACACTATTTGCCGCTTACGTGCTTTTCAACTTACATACTATTGCTTTTGGCATTCCTCCGCTAATAATGTACCATGAAATTGGTCTCTTCTTGCCAGGTTATGTGGAACAGTGGGAAGCGAAGAACGCAGCTCAATGGCGCCAGGCTCCTCGCCGAGTCGAACGTCGATTCCAAGAATGCCTCCGCTGTCTCTACGATGGCACTGGCATCCCTAAAAAGGCGCGACTATCCTCATTTTCTAACTACCTACTCATTCACGGCCTGTTGCAGCAGATATACGTCATCCGTCACGGGTTTATAGGACCGTTGGTGCCAAAGACCATCGATTCTTTTGAAAAGGCCTTGGAAGCTTGGCAAATATCCTGGGAACGCAGCGATGAATGCTCACTGGATCCATCATCGCCCAAGGGGCCATTTGGACTCAGTTCAACTGCACTGCTGCGACTAGCCTACATTCGTTTAAACTCGGACTTTAACCTATGCCGGAGGCTCCTGACAGGAGATGCTCAATGCATTTTGAATATAGGCTCGGGTCTGAGTAGGTCACGGCACACCGACAAGGCCATTCTTCATGCCTCGCACGCTCTGAGCATTCCCGTTCGCCTCGGACTTCAGTATATGGCTAGCAATCAGACAGCCATATGGACTGTCGAGCACTCCCTGTGCAGCCTCGAATGCGCGATATCACTAAAAAATTGGCTTGAAATAATTTCAGAGGCTGTTAAAACATGCGGGATCGAAGGACTGCGCAAGGACGAGAAGATACTTCTACGTATCGTCACCGGGATCATCAGAGAAACGTGCTTGGATGCGACGATAGATATTCTCGAGGACGACGTATCTCGGATTCAACGGATGGCTTCAACAGTACTTAGTCTATGGGCGGGAATGTTCCAGGGGGTTCACACTCTCGAGATTGACAACACTATTGGAGCAGGCCTGAGGCTCCTTGCGGACCCTACGCTACCTTGATGCAGACTTTTCCCACGTGCTTCCCGGACTCAATATATTTTAGACCCGCGATGACCTCGTCCCTGCTGAAGCCGAATGTCTTGTCTACGGGAATAATCAACCCTCGGCTTCCCATGTATTTCACCGCCTCCTCGAGCTGCTGCTTCGACCCTGCCAGGATGCCGCGAACCACGCAGCCCTTGTTGAGGGCCTCCATAGCCACGTCGGGCATCTTGTCTTGAGGGATGTTCGCCGCTAGGAACCCTATCACGGAAACGACCCCCCCGTACGCTACGGACGCAATACTCTGCTTAATCGTGCCCGCACCGCCGTTCTCGATGACGTGGTCTACGCCTTCGCCATTGGTGATGCGCTGGACCTCGGCGGCCCAGTCGGAATGCGTTTTGTAATTGATCGTGTAGTCGACGCCCAAGTTCGCCTTCACGTACTCGAGCTTGTCGTCACTTGAAGATGTGATGATGGTTGTTGCGCCCGCGGCCTTGGCAAAAACGAGGGCCGTCAAGGAGACACCACCAGTGCCTACAGAAACCACGTTAGACTTTTTCCTCCTTATTATATCCTTTCTTCTAGAGCTTAGGTAGGAAGGAGCGGCATCCAGACAGACTTACCTTGAAGCAGCACGGACTGGCCCGGCTTCAGCGGCGCATAGGCGTAGAAAGTATTCCACATCGTCGAGCCGGTGCCCACCAGCGCGGCCCACTGGTCGAAGCTGTGGGACGATTTAGGCAGCCTGATGGCGATGTGCGCCGGCACGACCATGTACTCTCTTAACGTACCGTCAATAGGACCACCAAGGCTATGGAGAAGGCCCTTGACGGGCCCGTACAGGGCGGCGGTGCTCGTAGCGAGCACAACGGCGTCGCCGACGGAGAACCCCTCGACGTGCTCGCCCACCTGCGCGACCTCGCCCGCCATGTCGCAGCACGGCACTACGTCGTCCTTGATGGGATACGGGTACGTCATGTTGGCAATGGCGACGTCCCGGTAGTTCAGCGACACGCTGCGCACCTTGACGAGCAGCTCGTAGCTCCCCGCGCTGGGGATGGGTTCCTTGAACTCCTGGAGCCCGTCGTAGCTGCCGCGCTTGGTCCAGCGGAAGACGGTCTGGGTGGCCATTATGTGTGTATAAAGTGGTGGGAAGAAATTCTATGTCTAGAAGGTGATATATGAGTGTGATGAGCCCCTTTTAAGGTAGGACTGGGTGGGTAAGTAACTCTGGTCTAAGGAATTAAACTGAGGAAGGATAACGAACTCAACAGGACTACAGAGAGGTTTGCCGTCCCTTATATAGCTTTCTTCGAGTCAAGTCCCTTAGAAGGGTTTCCAATGTCCTTACAGGGCATAGTCCAACGTGATTGGTCAATGGGTGTCAATTGGGGTTGATATTAGGGTAAGAAGTCGCTGGGCCGCCTTATAAAGAACCCCAACCCAGGTCCCGCTTATTCTGGGTTGGGGTAGTTGGGGTAGAAATCACTGATCTCTAAGAGCTCTACCACTTTACACACTTGTTCGAGTTAATAATAGGGAACAAATTCATATAATGGCTATTATGTAAGATTCAAGAAAAAGGAGTGTAACGGATTGTCCTTGTGAAAATCCTTAGGGCGAGTGTGCGGAGAACGGAGCGTGTCTAAGTCTCGGCAATTACCTATAAACTATTTCTAGGGAACCTACGCTCCTTCAAGCTTGAGTTACACAACTTCTATGTACCTCCCATCGAACGAGCTCTAATATATAGCAGGCCTCTAGTTAACATGGTACAGAGCATACAATCAGAGGATTTTCTTTGATGCTGCAAAGAACATCTATAAGGACTTCGACAACGTCGTTATCAGGCTCCTTGAGTTGACCGATCCCGGCGGCTTTCGGGTTTAGAAACTCCTGAACATGGACGACATACCGCACTAAAGCAAAAACCGCGTGGTGCTGATCGGCTATGAGTGCCACCCCGTCTTGCCGTTTGGGTACTTGGGAGTGTCTATGGCGATCGAAGATGCAATCACCTTGACGACGCTATCCCCCCGTTCTGGCGTACAGATCGAAGACCAGCTGTGGCTCTCAGAACGTACAATGAGGGAACGGGTGTATGTGATAAGGGACGAGAGCTGGAAGCGGTCTTCCGGGTCGAAGAATGCGGCGGGTATAAAGACATATAAAAATTTTGTGAAACCCCCCGATGCCGTCGAGTATGTGGAATAGGAGTTGAACAAGTACCAAGAGCTAGAATCTGCATGATAACTTGATAACAACTTGATAACAACTTGAATAGAATTCCCGATAATAAGGAGAGAGAAAGAACTAGATCCTGTCATAGTCCTGTGGTGGTAGATAGGGGTTATCTTATCTAATTTTCATCATGGCAACGCAGTTCTTGGTGCAGTGCGAATCATGAATATACCTACCTATCTTTGTGTAAATATAATGTAGTTCATGATATTAAATGTGACATGTGGCTATGAAATCATCTTGAATTTTAGTAGCTGGGTAAGTTCCCATACCTTGGGCACGCACTTCTCAGCACAGGTGACTAGTTACTTGCCTGCAGAGTTGTTTGGTTCGCTGTCGGTTGCCCCCCGACCCCCAGCTGCAGCGAAAACCTCGCAGGCGCCAGCGTTCCCCAGAGCAACAGGTGGTGGGGTGGTACGTGCTCACCTGACCCGACGAAAGGGTGATAAGGCAAAGTTGCAGTACCCATTTTCAATAACAAGCTTAAGCTGAGGTGGTCTAGTGGTAAGGCGCCGGGACAGCAGTTGGCTAATTCAGTATTCACTAAATCCTCGGAGCCTATGGCATCCCGCATCGACCCCTAGATGGATAACGAGCAAGGATTTAGTGGATACCAGCCACCTACTCGCAACCGGAGATCGTCGGTTCGAATCCGACCCTCAGTACTCATTTCCTTTTTTTTCTCTTTTTTTTCTTTTGACTTTTTCTGTTTTCCCATTTCTTCTTTTCGGATCCTTTTATAATATAATATCTACCTTATATACAATTCAACTATATTGATTAATTACATGCGAGTTCTATTTTTCATGCACTTGAAAAAAAGATGCACCTTATTCCTTGCCCCCTTTCGCCCTCCCTCTATTTCCACAAACCCAATGGCTCTTGTAAATAGCACTTATTCCCATCAATATACATATTTATGCAGTATGTCACTAGCTAACTCCCGATGATAAGTTCCAATTTACGGAGCACATCAGTTCACCCTCAAAGAAAAGTGTGCCTATGAGGACCATGTACAGTAAAAACTAGATATCAAATAGCAATTGAATATACAAAGAGGCATTTCAAGGGGAAATAAGTTGTTTACCTACCTATATAGATAGTATTTCACCCGGGATCCTATTAGCTTCGCTGCCTGTTCACTCTGCTTGCTACCTGCTCATATCAGATCGCCCCTTTTCACCCCTTTTCTTAGCCAGGTACTCACATAATAGTGTAAATGAGAAAAAGGGCTGCTACGACAGCTTTTGACAAAATACTGACTGGTCTTACAGGCCTAAAGATTATATAGAAAAAAGTTATAGTCAAATGGTTTCAACGCAGTGACGCTGCCACGCAATATCACAGCCTGATATTGGATGTTGGTGATAGCTGAGTATAAGGACCCCGGCTAAGCGCGGAATGGTCCCAGCCTGCTTACACACCCAGTCAGCTTCCTATGCGCCCAGGCTCCCGGTATTATTCGGGCCAATCCCGAGACCTCCAGGTCGTCAAAGGCGCTTAGCGATAGCTATGCGTTGCATTGGCATTGGCTAAGAGGTCCTCACAACCTGGGTAGTAGACGATCAGGGGCAGATTGACGTGTCTGAAAAGGCTCAAGGGAAACCAACAAATGTAACGCTATGATGATTCAAAACTTTGCAATTGAACTACCTGTGACTTATATATGCTACAACAATGTCAATCGGACGGAAACAAAATCCTGTGGAAGTTGAACTTCTCGATTGAACTCGAAATCATGTAGCCCTGTAAAGGGGAGTATATACCAGTGTACTTTCAGCTACGTCAGTCTTTATTTTGGCATATCTCTTACGATTACAACATCGAACATAACGATGTCCCTTACCCATACCTTAGAAGTACGAATAGATGCTATTCCGACAGATAGCCTCGTTGCATCCAGTTCGTCAAGCCCGGGCCCGTCATCATCGGTATCGTCATCATCACTCTGGTTAAGCCAAGCAACCTCAGAGCCAGGCTCGCTGGCTTCTTCAGGCCAAAGCTCAATCAAGATTTCATCAGATTCGCCCAATCCCAGCCCGGGTAGCAACACAAATGCTATCGTTGGCTCAGTAATAGGAGGCCTGGCGGTGTTGGGGATCATTGCCATTGCAGCACTATATCTCTTGCTAAGATACCGGCGTCGAGAAGCAGAAAAGTCGACGCACGAGGAAAAGAATATCGAAGAGTCACCTTCGCACACCTCGACAATAAAACAAGGCGGATGGGGTCCCAGCGAGCTGCCGACATATCATTCTGCCTTATCACAAAGGCCGCCCGTGGAGTTACCGGCTGAGACGGTCAGCCATTACAAGTTCCGTCGTGCTGAGGCTTGGGAAAGGGATGCTCATTCGAAGTCATGGTTCATAAACGATTGAATGATGGATATTTATTTGATATATTTGATGTGCGTATGATGGGAGGAATTCGTGTTTCATTCTGTACCTAAATACCCAGGCATGCTTATAGACGGATATAATTTCAACGAGGCTATGAATATACACGTAAATAAAACTTCAAGCTAATGCATTGATCGGGGATTTGGCCGTAACTAATACGTCATCATCACGGAGCTCGATCTAGCTCAAACAGCAACAACACGACGACATTCCAAACTTGTTCGCCTTCTTTAGCAGCGCGGGGTAAAAGTCGATGCTGTTCAAGCTTACTTTCTAATGTTCAACCCCGTTTTTTCTTTTCTGATTTGATAAATTCTTTTTTTTTCAAGCAGCCATCGAAACGCATCCATCTGCGTTATTCCATTCGAAAATGGCTGCCCAAGGCTACGTCCAGACATCCCTGATCTGGGTGGCTTATGCCGTCGCAGTGGCCTTGGCCCTAATTGCGGCTACCATCACAACGTTTGTCTGGCAGACACCGCGCGATCGATCCGCTATCGTTAGTATCGTCGCCATCATCAGCTTGACTTCTCTCCTCGCTACCGTTTTCCTCCTCCCTGTCGACATCGCGCTCGTATCCTCGACGACTTCTACAGCCCTCGGCGTCAAGAAGGATTGGGCTACCCCCGGACGCATCCGAAATATCCTCCTCACGCTGAGGATCGTCTACTACTCCCTCTACAGCTTCGATGCCCTACTCTGCTTGCTGGTAATCCCATTTTCGTACTTCTGGTACGAAGAATATGATGAGGTGGAGGAACAAGAAGGCAACCAGACATTTGGCAGCCGACTATGGGGTGCCTTCAAGTACACCATCGCGTTCATACTTCTGGTCGTCATCATCTTCCTCGTCGGCTTCTTCGTACCGGCGTCAGGCGCCCGCGACGGAGGCAAGCATCTGGACCTCGACTTCTTCAAACGACTCCTAGATCAAAACCACGGCGAGAAGGCGCTGACGTTCGGCGTGGGCCTGTTGATCACGCTGGGCACGCTGCTCTACGTGCTCTACACGGGCGCCGGCCTCGCGCTCTTCCCGGTTAGCTTCATCAAGTCGGCACCCTCTGTATCCGCCCCCCAGCTCTCAGAAAATACCGCGTCCCAACTCGAGCAGAACCGCGAGCGCCAGCGCCAGCTGGAGATGCGCAACGCTGGCCGATCTGACGGGATGCCGGCTAAGGACAGACGGGAGTTAGAGGCGCTGGCTCGAGAGGAACGCACGCTAGTGCGACGGGAGCGGCTCGCCGCTGAAGCGCAGGGCGAGGGCAAGAGCTTCATCGTGAGAGCGTGGTCGAAGACCTGCGCCGTATTCCGACCGGTCAAGCTCATCGGCGGCATTCTGCTCATCCTGCTGACGCTGCTCGTCTGGGTGTCGATGCTGATCACGGGCATCGACAAGGCGGCCAACTCGGTCTGCAAGGCGCACTGCGGCTACATCCTGGCGCACATCAACGTCTTCCAGCCCATCAACTGGATCTTCGTGCAGAGCGCGCGCGCCTTCCCCGTCGACTACATCCTCATGGCGCTTTTGATATTACTCTTCTTCAGCGCGTCCATCTCGGGCGTGGCCGCCATCGGCATCCGCTTCCTGTGGCTGCGCATCTTCCAGATCCGGCGCGGCCGCACGGCGCCGCAGGCGCTGCTGATGGCCACGGTCATGCTGGCGCTTATTATTTTGGGGATTAATTATGCGGTCGCCATGCTCGTCGCGCCGCAGTACGCCAGCTACGGCACGCAGACGTTTTGTGATTTGCCCCCGCACCACCCCGACGGCAAGCCCGACTGCAGCGCCACGCCCGAGGCCGTCAAGCCGTGCTCCGAGTGGACCGACGCCAGCGCCCGCTCGCTCCAGGCCTGCACCCCAACCGTCATGTCGACGTTCCTCAACCGCGTCACCCTCAACTGGCCCGTCTTCGGCGCTGTGTCTTTCTGGGCCCAGTTCGCCTTCCTCGGCGTTTTCTTGGTTGTGTTCCTCCTGTCCCTCTTCCGCACCCCGCGCCTCAACCTTAGCGCGCTCGACGAGGAGGCCGAGGTCGATGAGGAGGAGGGCTTGTTGGCGGGGACGAGCAGACGCTTCGGCGCTACCTGGGGGGATATTACGGGCCGCGCGAAACGCACTTACGGTACCGGTGAGGCCGGGGCTGATGGGAATGGCTCTGGTTCTGGTGCGTGATTATGAGTGGCATGGGAGCGAGTGTATTTGTTACATGGCTTTTCATTGGACTGGAATATTAGGATAGCCCGATATACGGACGGGGTAAGGTTGGCACAGAATGGGTTTCAGTCACGGCTAGTCTCCCTCGCAGGTTTTCCTAGGTCTAAGTCTACAGTCAAATCCGCCTGGGCAACAAGGCGACGGGCAACAAAGGGACATATTGGGAGTCCAGGGGTTGGCTTCTAGGCTAGGCATACAGACGGGCACGATGGATAGGCGTTGCGCTGTCTAAAAAATTGTATTACTGATCAGGCTGTGGATGGGATAGGTAAAAAATAAATATAAGGGATACTGTATTTTCTCGTCTTTATTCAAATCCGTGAAGGTTTGCGTACTACCTAGATTCGCGGAGTAGCTGTCTTGCGAGTGTTGGATTTACCCGGCATTGATGTAAACTTCAGGCGTAAACTCAGATGAAAAGTAGTCCTCAAAGGTACCTACTATAAAGCATGCTTCTTGAATTTGGGATCACTGGATACATAGCACGGAAACTTGTTCGACGAATGTTTTATAGGTGGCTTGAATCCCGATGCTCGGAATAAATTCACCCCCTATCCTGTTTACCATACCGATAAATCGACTATAGAATTTGAGCTGTTCCTCTGGAATAGCATCAGCAAGTAACTTAGTAGTCCTAGTAACGCTAGATATATCCAATTCAACATGTCTGTTGACATGGCATATTCGATGCATGTAATCACTAGTCAGAGTGGGATCGGTTCATGTCAAGGCATATCCCTTACATAAAAAGCTGGGCTGACGAGCTGGCTGGCTGATGGCTGACGGCTCTTGGCCGGAATTTCCATCTCACATAGGAAGGTTGTCTACAGGCACTCAAGTGGCTGTGTAACCGATCCTTCAGGACATTTTGCGCGACAAGACTACCGTCAAGGGGAAAAAAAATCTGGCATAGGCTATACTATAACCGGGTATCTAGCTATGCAATCCTAACCCCAAATCCAACCTCGTTCGTGCGTGTGTATCGTAAGTTCGCCAATCACAAACCCAACCATCGTAAGCCATGTCATCATATCTGTCTATCTGTTTGTCCGTCTATCGCTCCCGTACAAACTTCTCCCACCGGTGCCCTCGCTCATCGTACCCGGCGCGCGGCCCCACGTGCATCTCGCGCCAGCACCTGGCGCAGTAGACGTCGCCGTCGCAGCCGAGACACTTGATGGTGCCATCTTCAAGGCACACTGTGCACCACGTCTTCATGTCGTCGTCCGTGTACCCGTGGCGCCGGACGAGGCCCGGCGCAGGGCGGTCCGAGGGCGCGAAGCTGGGCGCCGTCGGTAGCCCGAACGCGTCGACGTCTGCATCCGGCACCGAAGGAAGGGAGCGAGCGGGTGGCGACTTGACGTTCAGCGCGGCGATGCGCGACGTGATGGACGCCATGAAGTCAGCGTCCTCTTGGGAGTGCTCCTCGTCGACGACGACGCCGGGTTGGTCCTGGAGATTCGACGGCACGGCGGGGAGGTTAAAGGGGTCGTTCTTGCTAGCGTTCTGCTGTGCCGTAGACTTTGTCGTAAACTCATCTGCTCTAACATGGCCCGCTTCTTTGCGAACTGGGGAGTCTGGCCGAGATTGGCGCCCAGGAAGCTCGTTGGCATTTTCCCATTCTGCCTCGTCGACGGCCCTGGCGAGGACATCGTCGGCCTCGCGAGCCATTTGCTCGCCCTCAGAATCATCGTCACTGCTATCTCCATCCGCGTTGTCATCTTCTGCCTTGCCAGTCTTGGCATTATCTGAATCTGGTTTAGGACTAGGTGCTTTTCCGATTTCTTCAAGCAGCGCGGCGACTCGACGATGCTCCTCTTCTTCCCCTACTATCTCATCGAGCCATTGCTGGTCGGATTCTAGATCCGCTAGAAGCTCTTCAAGCGTCTGATCATCTGTAACGAGAAGTGGATCTGCATCGTCGACCGTCTCATTTGCGGAGTTTTGCGGTACGCCTACGCTCACATCCGGACTTTTAGGTTTAGGTTGTGGCTGTGACTGTGATGCTGACTCGGTAGTATCGATTTCTTTAAGCGCTACCTGTTGGGGTGAAGTAGGAGATTTACTCTCGGACTGATTCCGGAGACTCTTCAACCTTTCCGTGAGAGCATCTTCTCTAGATAGTGGCTTAGCCGGCTCTATACCGATTATAGGGTCTGATCTAATAAAGCTTAGCAGATGGGAACTTAAGTAAGCTATGCGGATACAGCTAAGCTGCTAGTGCATAGAATAGGCAGACTGATGGCTACGAGATTATCTTACTTTGGTGAGGATTCTAGGTTGACAGTGCTTGGCTTGAGGGCATTTAGCCTTTCCAACAAAGTCCGATCTGATCCTTGGCCGTTGGTCATGATGAGCCGGTAGGTGATTTGAGTTAAGAATGTGGCAATGAGATCTGATGTTGGAGTGTGGCTTGACAAGGCTGGGTTATCAGATGAGTTCCTGTAGGGATCCTTGCACTATGTACAAAGAGGCCTCAGTGGCGCCCCGAGGCTGTGGTTCTGTCTAACGGTTGACCGTTCACCACTTGAGTCCCTGCAGAAGAACTTCTAGAACATAGACCCTGCGGGCTGAGCAATGTTATTCCCCGCAATCGGACAATATGAGCCACTAAGACGCCAGCATGAGCCTAAGTAGACAAACACACTGCTAAAGTTTCCTCAGCTAACCCAAGTGTGTTCTGTAGAGCCAAAAGAGCCCATCGGTGGTCGGCAAGGATTGGTGGAGTGTGTTCGAGTTATTTGAAATTTAAGCTGTGGAGATGATGTCACGTTGCCAAATAAGAACTAATTTACGTGACACAGCCTTTGGAAATCCACCTCTGATCTGATACGCTAAGCTAAATTTGGTAGGTATCTACTTAACTTGTCCAATACCCCAACCCAATACCCGACATCTCTCATCTCTGACGTCTCTTACTAGACCAGAAGAACTGGGGGACTGCTCCGTGATGGTATCATCATTATCCATCGGTCATATTTCATATTTCTAATCTCCCTTATCTTTTGTACTAATGATATGTTTCTGATATGCAATGTCGGGGCTCTTTAATATTTAGTTGTTTCACTTGCTAAATTGGAACTGGAATTATGACTAGTGGTTTTCAAAGTCACCAGCAACACAGGCACAGACTCAGAACAAAGGGAAATCAACGATGTCATGAAACAACTTCTCGGTAATGACGAGAGACTTGGCGGAACTAGATTCAGGGAAAATTGGCCACACGCCACTCCCCTAACCTTAGCTATCTTACGTGGGTAACAAACAGAGAGTCCTACTTCCCGAACAAACCGGTGTTGAGTTGTGCGGTAAGAAGGGATTTTGGCGATCCGAATGGTAGCCTCTTGGCAAACCTAATATCATATCACGGAACTATGACTGCGCCTTTCAACCCTTAACACGCTCGATTCCATCCCCTGCTACAAATATCCCAGTTCCCCCACTTCGCCTAACACCCAGCTTTCGCAAAGAATTCCGCCTTTTCATTGTTCTACAGGAACTCCATATCAAACGCCATTTGATATACCAGCAATTGTCCCCTAGGAGGTATATACTACCGATATCCATCGCAAACGCGCAAACCTCTCTATGAAGCCCGGTTATTTATTGGCCGGTCTGACCGCATTTGGTCAGGCCGTCACTGCTGTTGCGGTCCCTGATCCCGCCAGTGATGTCGCGTTAGACACACGGTCACAGCAAACAGAGTCGCAATACTCGGAACGATCAACATCCAGCGAAAGCGAAGAGTTATGGAAGCGCAAAGGCGGCGGAGGAGGTGGCGGTAGAGGCGGCGGCTCCTCAGGTTCGTCTGGCTCAGGTCGTGGAGGATCTTCTGGTATTTAGACGCGGTGGATTTTTAATGGAACTGCATAAACATTAGCTAACCAACTAATAACAGGAAGTTCGGGCTCTAGCGGTTCCAGCGGTACTGGTGGTCGAGGATCGTCGTCATCCAACAGCGGTGGCTCAACGACTACAGGCAGCGGCGTGAGGCCCAGCTACGGAGGCGGAACCTATTACGGCGGTGGCGCGAGACAGCCGTATAAATCTGGCACGGCTAGCCCTAGTGGAATCTTGCCTTTCGTCGTGGCTGGCGCCGCAATCGGATATGTAGGCTTCCTAGGCACGCACTTTGCCTACGGCGCATACGTATATCCCTACACGCACCACTACCCGTACTACAACTCGACGAACCAGAAGAACGAGACTAAGCCGGTTTCTTGCTTATGCGACACTTACGAGACGTGCGGTTGCGACGACAATGGCAACCAGACATACTTCAACTCGATTGTAGGAGATGGCAGCTACGCGAACCTGAACAAATCAGTCGTTACGGTAGCGGACAATGATACTACACATGAATCTACCATCTACCTCCTCGGCACGCTTCCCAATGGTACGACAGCATCAGGAGGTACCGAAGACCCGTACAGCGCAGCTAGTGGTCTGCATGCTCTAGCCCGAGCTGCCGGCTGGTTGCCATTTATCACGACTGCGGTGGCTATCGTATGCTTGTCGTGACCGGGACAGGAGGATTTTAATTCAGGGTTGATTGTTGATGACTTTACCAATTTTGCACATACATTATTATCACGAAACGAGATTTGCGAAGCCTATTTATGACGGTCGAAATGTATACCCAAGGCGTTTTTCGGTTTCGTCTTAGGAGGTGAAAAGGAGATAGGAGTAAAACTAATCAGGTGTAATCAACTCGAGGCTGAACTATATACCAGGCAGTCTCATAGGGAGCATGACCAATGATAGGTTCTACACCAAAGACGTACTCCTATACAGATAAATAGAAATACCTTTTCGCAGCTAATTTCTTATACTTTTATGGTGTGAACGGTTCTCATCTGCTCCTACGTTCATACCACTGGCACTTTGCTCTCATTCAATATTCTGATTTGAAGCTTTCGTATAATAACAGGGCTCGGGTATCATAAGAAATGCTAATGCTAGGAAGCATACACTATTAAGGTTATGCCTTTTATGCTAGTGAGCCGAATGAAATGAAGTAGACAATTACGTCGAATTTTCCGCAAGATCGCTCACATTCCACAGGCTGTGTTCCTCATGGTTCCACGGGGTGCCAAACTCGAAGATTTCGATCCCAGGCTATCCGCCACCGAGATGAAAGGGCCATGGTTGCAATGGTCCTCATATCGGAATATTCCCTTTCTCATGCCTAAGTTAATTCACCTTTCGCAGCATCTTCCCTCTCCTTACGTCTCTTCACGCACCAGTCCCCCAAAATCTTCCATATCCTCTCCTTCTCCTCGGGCCTGACCGTCGCCGCGAGCCCACTCGTACTCGTCGCCACAAACACTCTCGAACCCTCCCACGGCTCCTGCTCTTCTCCATCCTCCCCCCTCGTTCCTTTCTCGACCACACCCATCCGCTCCTCCTGCCACCCATACTGAAACTCCCCCTTCGCCAGCGCCCGCCCGTGCCGCACGCGGAACACGCTCTCCCAGATGCTCTTGCCGACTATACACGCGACCTCAGGCCGCCAGCGGGCGCACTTGGCCTCTAGCACCGCCACACCTTCGTCCATCTCCCCTTTGCTCAGCTCGGCGCCGTTGCGCGACGGCCGCGCCACGATGTTCGTGTGGCCGACGGCGAACCGCGCTGGCATTGTCTGGTCCTCGACGGCTTTGCATGGGATGGGCGTGATGCCCGAGGAGTACAGCAGCTTCCAGTAGAGGTTGGAGGGGTGCGCGTAGGCGTGCCCCGTGCGGGCGGTCTGGAGACCGGGGTTCAGGCCGATGGTCAGGATGAGTAGGTTTGGCGCGATGGCGTCGGGTAGTGTGGGTAGGTGCGCGTATGTGGAGGGCGGCGCGTAGGAGGATGAGGGGCGCGCGCGCTTTTTGGGCGATGGGGTGGGTGTGCCCTTTTGGCTTCGGGGTTTCTTGCTGGACGCATTGGTATCTGCTTCCAGGGTCTCTGGTTGCGCTTTGCGCTTCTTGGATTTAGAAGGTGATCCTAGGGTAGTTGAAGCTGCCAACTGAGGCGTGGATAGCCTTTGGCTGCGTCGTGGACTGATAGATGAGGCATCTTGACTTGCTCCCATGAACATGAAGTTCTTCAGCTGAAGACGACCCTCGAAGCTGGACTCCTTGGGCACATCGCCCTCTAATATGACTCGTTCCTCCCCATCCATCGCCGCCAGGTATGACGTATGCCGGTTGCCGTATATCTAATGAGTATGCTGAGTCCTTCTTCCAAATGAGTGAGTGGTAACTTTCTCAATCGTATATCTAGGCAGGTATCACGATCGTAGTAGTGAATTTGACTTGAGCTTCTTCTGCACTTCGTGTAAGAGGTTGATGCTACAAGACTTGGAGATCTACGCTGGATACATACCGCCAAGCCCTATTCGTTGCCACTAGTGGGCCGCCCGCATAGTTGGAGCTGTTCCGGGGTCTAATGGAATTACCCGTTTACTGGCTGATAGAGCATTCCCTGTCTGCAAGCTGGGTATCTCGTACCTTGCAACTAGACCTCTTCGTATTCAACTTCCAGTCAGCACTGCCTCATCATATTTCGTTTTCCCTGTCTTACAATTCACTGAATGGCGAATGAGGAAAACAACTGAAGAGATCGGGTTGAATTTAATTTAAAACAAATCCGATCTGGCTACTCGTGTTCAGTGCCGGATCAATGGACGAGTCAGATATATACATGGATACAGTTGCAATCGCAGGAACCGGCAACGATCCAGAGCTGCAATGCAATAACGCAAGAGCTATCAGACAGCCAGGGGTCCAGAAAGTTAGCTAGGGGGTCATAATGTGGGGCGCCTTAAAACTTAGCGAGGGGTATATATTTTTAAAATTTTATTTTATTTTTAAA
>JAOXNQ010000007.1:702519-725397 GCA_028571165.1 Hypoxylon perforatum
CCGCTCGTGACCAAAGTGACGCCCGTCGTCGCGCAGGTGGACGCGCGCAACGGGTTCGGGTTCCTGGCCGGCGAGGCCGCGATGAAAGAGGCGTGCGATATGGCGCGCGAGTTCGGCATCGGCATGGCGAGCGTCAAGCACTCGAACCACTGGGGCATGAGCGCGTGGGTCGCGCAGCAGGCCGTCGAGGCCGGCATGATGAGTTTGGTGTTTACTAATTCGAGTCCCGCGCTGCCTGTCTTCGGCGGCCGCAGCAAGTTACTTGGTGTCTCGCCTATTGCGTGCGGCGCGCCCGGCGGGAAGGAGAGGCCGTTTATCCTCGATATGGCGCCTTCGGTCGCCGCGCGAGGGAAGATATACAAGGCGAAGAGGCGGGGCGAGAAGATCCCCCTTGGCTGGGCTCTGGACTCTGAGGGTAGGCCTACGGATGATCCGACGGCAGCTCTTGAAGGCGTTATGGCCCCGATGGGTGGGCCGAAGGGGTCGGCGCTGGCGATTATGATGGATGTGTTTTCGGGTGTCCTATCAGGTGAGAATCTTGCCGTCCCTATTCGTATACATCATCTCTAACCCATGGCATGTAGGTTCTGCGTTTGCGGGTGGGGTGACAGGTCCCTACGACCCGAGCAAGGAATCGAATGTCGGCCACTTCCTCGTGGCCATCAAGCCGGACCTGTTCATGAGCCTGGATGAGTTCCGGGAGCGCATGGATTTCCTGTACCAGCGCGTGGTGGGTTCAGATAAGGCCGCCGGTGTTGAGCGCATATACTATCCTGGCGAGCTCGAGCAACTGATGCAGGAAGAGAGGGAGAAGACGGGAATTCCGCTCGTGCAGGCTGAGGTAGATGCGCTGAACGAGGAGGCGAGGAAGGTTGGGAAGCCCGATCTGGTTATCAAAAGTCACTGAAATGAACATATTCGAAATAGCCATGTTAAATACCTAGTTTGAATGCCTTCTAATGCAAACAGTAAAAGTTGAACTGATGCCTTGTAAATCATCCTACTATCTAGCTTCCCTCCGCTCGAAGAAAGTCGAAATCGGCCCCTTGATCCGCCTGGTTGACTGACCTCATGTACAAGCCCCTATACCCCCTCATCTTTTCCCTTGCCATCCACGGGTGCTGCGAATCCTCTTTTTCTACCTCCCCGATCCTGGCCTCTCGCCTTTCTAGAATCTCCTCGTCGCTAATCTCCACCCGTAGCACGCGCGCGTCCACGTCGCACGAAATCACATCACCGTCCTTCACGAGCCCCAACACCGACCACGGATCCGCAGCTTCGGGCGATACGTGCAGGACTATGGTACCTCCAGCCGTCCCGCTCATGCGCCCGTCAGATACTCGCAGCATATCCTCGACCCCCCGCGCCGCCAATTTCCGCGGGATCGGGATTAGCCCGGCCTCCGGCATCCCGGGATTGCCGACGGGCCCGATGTTCTGTAACACTAGGACGCTATTCTCATCTACGTCGAGGTTCTCGTCGTCGATACGCCGCGCCATATCTTCAGACCCGGCGAACACGACTGCGCGTCCTGAGTGCTTGAGCAACCGCCTGTCTTTCGACGCGCTCGCTTTCATAACAGCGCCGTCCGGCGCTAGGTTACCCCTCAGCACGACGAGCGAAGACGCCGGGTAAAGAGGCTTATCAAACGGCTGGATGCAGGACAGCTCCCGCGGGACAGGGATCAGACGCTCTGCGTCGAGCATTTCACCGAGCGTTTTCCCGGTCACAGTCAAGGCGTCCAGATGCAGGAGCGGCCGCAATTCCTGCAGCAACGCGGCCATGCCGCCGGAGTTGTGAAAGTCCGTCATGTAGTTGGCGCCGCTAGGCTTCAAGTCGACAAGTAGTGGCGTTTTGCGACCGACTTCGTCAAACGTGTCCAGGGTAATACTACCGGTCACTTTAGGATGTCGGTTCGCGATCGCCAGCAGGTGTACTACAGCGTTGGTCGAGCCGCCGATGGCCTGGAGGACCGTTATGGCGTTGAGGAAGGACTCTTTCGTGAGCAGGGACTGAGGCTTGAGCTTATCGCCCGCAGTAATTATTTTCACGGCGTTGGCGCCTGTTTCTTCGGCGATTCGAAGACGGGCGGATGATACGGCGGGGGCTGTTGCGCCTTTGAAGGGCATCAGGCCGAGTGCGACTAAGATGCATGCCACTGTAGGAAGATATCAGCGACAAACTTCTATATCTGGGTTAAGGGTGGTTTCAACAATAAGTCCTGCCTCATAAATTGAGTACACCCTCAGAGAAACCTGTAATTTCTAGCAGAGAAGAGAAGAAAGAAAAGAAGAAAAAGATAAGAAGAAGGAAGAGGAGAGTAAGAAATTGGTGATTCTCACTCGTACTCGCTGTGCCCATCACACCACACGTGCCAGCCTATACACACTCATCCTTAGCAACTCTCTCCTCGAAGAACATTTTCAGTACTTACCGTCGGCGCCAGCTCATCGTTCAGCGCCGCAATCTCCTCTATATCAATAACGCCCGCTCTATAGTTCGCCCAGTTATTCCGACAATCGGTGCAAGCCCCAATCCGGACACCTCTGTGGCTACCAGGCATCATGGGGCCCGTGACAAGGTGCAGGATGGGCTTATTGGCTGAGATGCCACCCATAAGTTGCGCCGGCGTCGTCTTATCACATCCTACTCGTATTAGCTAGTCACCTAATTCTAATCTCCAGCTCTCATCCCAAGCACCTCGGCCACTTGAAGCTCCCTTTACCTTCATGGGATCAACATACCTCCAACAAGCACCACCGCATCCACCGGCTGCGCCCTAATCATCTCTTCGGTATCCATACTCATCAAATTCCTCAGGAACATGCTCGTAGGACTCGCAAAGCTCTCGTGCAAGCTAATCGTCGGAAACGTGACCGGAATCCCCCCCGCCAGCATGACGCCCCTGCTCGCCGCGTCCACCAGCTGCGGCGCGTTGGCATGGCACGGGTTGAACCCGGACCGGGTATCCGCGATGCCGATCACGGGTCGCGCCAGCGCGTCCTCCGAGTACCCCAGGGCCTTGATGAAGGCTTTGCGCAGGAATAAGGAGAAGTGTGCGTCCCCGTACGAAGTTAGCCCCTGCCGCATCCCGCCTAGGCGAGGGTCGATGGGTCGCTCTAGGTCGTAGTCGTTGTTGCTGTTGCTGCTGCTAGCCGTCTGGGCCGCCGCCTCGGCTTCCTCCCGACGTTGGCCGGCGGGGGTGCCGGCAGGGGCATCTTGAGCGGACGTCGACATGTTAGTCTGACTGGATGATGATTGTTAGTTAGATATCTTGCTTTCCTGCTATATGTACGCCTAGATGGCTTGATTTCTTTACTTCAGCTGTGAGTTGACGATATTCATCTGATTTCTAACTACTTACCCACCATTGGATGGATCATGGATGATAGCTCATGCGGGACCCCGAATTTGGAGTATCGCGTTAAAAGCTCCGATAGTTGCGGGGGCCTCTCCATCACGACATATCTCCTAATAGGTACCTAAATATCATGTATACATACAATACTTGACACACCGGAGAGAATAGTACATGCACTGCATACAAGACCAGATTGATTAAAAACATGAAAAGCATTAGTGTCATTTAACGTCCATCCCTAATCGGGTCGTTTCGCCCTAGTCTACATGCAGGTACGCCGTCAACCACCATATGGTTGTTTTCGTGTCGTGAAGGAGGACGAGGGGAAGAGAGTAACAGGAGTTCGGAAATGCAGAAACCATCCGGAAGACTTTTGTATGTTTCCCTCAACCCACACCCATATCGGGCGAGTGACTCGGAAACCTATATCCCCCCACCCTCAAGAGATGCCAATGCCGATCCACCGCGCAGATGAACAACCCTAGCCACCTACGAGACTGGAGAATCTAGCCAGCTCTCCATCTATATTCCTTGCCCTTAAATTTGCCAAAAGAATCAGAGAACCGCTTATCGAGAAGACATGGCCTTGGTCACCAGTCTCTTAAGAGCAAGCTCCTTCTTCTTCAGGTCGTCAGCGCTCGAGTCCTCGATCTCAAGCTGACCCATAGCGTCGCTAAGGGACTGCTCGATCTTATCCTTCTGGCCACGCTTGAACTTGAGGGACATGGTCGGGTCGGAGATGATCTCCTCGACACGGCTGATGTAAGACTCAAGCTGCTGCTTAGCCTCGAATCGCTTGCTGAAAGCCTCGTCGCTGTTCTTGAACTTCTCTGCGTCGTTGATCATGCTCTCGATTTCAGTAGAAGAAAGCTTTCCAACCGAGTTGGAGATGGTGATGTTCGCACTGCGACCAGACGTCTTCTCAGTAGCGGTGACCTTCAGGATACCGTTGACGTCGACCTCGAAGACGACCTCCAGGACGGCTTCGCCAGCCCGCATGGGGGGGATAGGAGCCAACGTGAACTCTCCCAGCGAGGTGTTGTCCTCGCAGTTGACACGCTCTCCCTGGTAGACGGGGAATTGAACGGTCTGCTGGTTGTCGGCAACGGTGGTGAAAGTCCGCTTCTTGATGGTAGGAACGGTCTGACCACGGGTTACGACAGGAGCGAAGATGTTGCCCTCCATGGCAACACCGAGGGACAGAGGAACGACATCCAACAGAAGAAGGTCGGAGGTGTCGGCAGACGTAGCCTTGCCGGAGAGGATACCGGCCTGGACAGCAGCACCGTAGGCAACAGCCTCATCGGGGTTGATACTCTTCTCAAGCTTCTTACCATCAAAGAAATCGCTAAGAAGCTTCTGGATCTTAGGGATACGGGTAGAACCACCGACAAGGACGATCTCGTCAACAGCGCTCTTCTCAACAGCAGCATCCTTGAGAACCTGAGCAACAGGCTCCAAGGTTCCGTTAAAAGCCTTGGCGTTCAAGTCCTCGAAACGAGCACGGGTGATCTGGAGGAAGAAGTCCTCGCCATCGAAAAGGGAATCGATCTCGATGGTGGTCTGGGCACCGTTGGACAGGGTTCGCTTGGCACGCTCGCAAGCAGTTCGGAGTCTTCGGAGAGCACGCGGGTCACCGGAGATGTCCTAGTTAATGTTAGTATATCACTAGCAAGGGGAATAGTAGAAAGAAAACATGGATAGTCCACATACCTTCTTAGTCTTGCGTTGGAAGTCCTTCTTGCAGTGGTCAAGAAGGTTGGTGTCGAAGTCCTGACCACCAAGATGGGTGTCACCAGCAGTAGCCTTGACAGTGAAGACACCACCCTGAATGTTAAGCAGGGACACATCGAAAGTACCACCACCAAGATCGTAAATCAGGACATTACGCTCCTTATTGGACTTGTTGGCACCCAGACCGTAGGCAATAGCCGCAGCAGTTGGCTCGTTGATGATACGGAGCACATTAAGCCCACTGATACTTCCAGCATCTTTTGTAGCTTGCCTTTGGTTATCATTAAAATAGGCAGGAACGGTGATAACAGCCTTCTCGATCTTCTTTCCGAGCTTGGTCTCGGCGATCTCCTTCATCTGTTGGTGTTGTGTTAGTGAAAATGTCGAATTTTGGTATGTGGGGCTGTTTGCGGTGGTGGGTGGTGCTTACCTTAACGAGAACCATAGCAGAGATCTCCTGGGGGGAGAACGTCTTGGTCTCACCTAGGTACTCGACCTGGACAACGGGGTTGGTGCCCTGCTCGACGACCTTGAACGGCCATGACTCGATATCCTTCTTGACGATGGGGTCGTTGAAGGGTCGGCCAATTAGACGCCTGTCGCAAAAGAGGGTTGGGTTAGTTTTTCAGATTGATAGATTGCTTGTGCGCAAATTGATTGGAATTGAATTGAACCCGCGGGGTTTGCGGTTTGCGGGGTGTAATGGAGGTAATGTAGAGGGGGCCAAACATACTTGACATCGAAGACGGTGTTGCGCGGGTTCATGGCAGCCTGGTTCTTGGCGGCCTCACCAATCAATCGTTCCTTCTCGTTGAAGGAGACGTAGGAAGGGGTGGTAAAGCTACCCTGCTCGTTGGCAATGATCTCGACATTGTTGCCCTCGTAGATGGCGACACAGGAGTAGGTGGTGCCTATTGTCCGCGAAAAAAAAGTGGCTGTCAGCAAGAAGCTCCTCTCATGGTAACACCGGATGCCCAACGAGAGCGTCGAGAGTCGCAATGCGATGACTTGGGTATAAGAAGAATTGTCGCGACTTACCCAAATCAATGCCAATGGCACCGTCGTAGGTTTCTTCCGCCATTGTGAATGTGTAGTTGCTGCTGGTTGAGTGTGCACAAGATTGACAGCAGTGGGGGAAGAGATTTGTACGGCGGAATAAAAGTTGAGGGTGCGGGTGGGATGTATGGAGGGGGTTTTGCACGAATTTTTTTTTATTACGGCGGGCGGTGTGAAGGCAATTCAAAAATTTGATAATAATTTTTTTTTTCGTTTGCCCAGCCCACCTTGGCCGCCGGAACTAATGTAATTCCGGCATAGCGTGCTCGCTAGGGTACGTACTCAGAATCGGCCGTTTGGCTGCAAACTTTAGGTACCTAAAGGTCTGAGCGTCCATCCTCACCTGTGAATAGCCACCCCGCACTGCCCGAAATATGGCACACTTGTGAGGTGGACCGAGCTCCTGAAATGTATGCTGTAGCTCTTCAAAGTCCACAACTTTAATAAGGTTTATAGGAAAATATAACAGTAATCCGTATTATGGGATAGAAGAGGCCTTAGAATGGATAAATTAATTTTCCTGTTTTTAATTTAGTTCGCGGTTCTGAACTTCGAAGAACCAACTGTCCTTAACACCGGGTATGTGCCATATTTTCAGAGTCCGACATTAACTGCTGGTTCGTTAGACTTGATATCTTTTTGACTCAGGCCTTTTATCACATTCCCCCCTGAAGTAGAACATCTTAGATATTCTTCTTACAGACACCTCCTGTCAACGTAATTCTAACCAAGACAAGATGTTCGACTCTGAATGTTGTGAGAAAACATGACTTGCAACTAATCAGGCATTTACACGATCACGGTACAAAGAGTGTGCTCAAGTACAGGTTATTGAAGTCTTCGCCATTAACTGTTATATACCTAGCCTAGCCAGGGCAAGGCAAAGCACACTATAATGCATTTGTGATTTTCCGTTCTCCTTTTGACAACATCCTTTCCTCCACAAGTCCCACAAGTACACGCAATGCTCATCCGCCTATGAAGATTGCTTCTGCAAGAAAGCAGTTGAGTTTTTCGTATAATTCCATTCGCCTCCTTGAAAACGGCAATAGTTCAAAAACTCCCATTAACTCACTGCTTCCTGGCTACCAGCCAAGTAAACCCCAGATGACACACCATGTGTAATCTGTAATCTCTGAAACATTCCGTTTGGGTATAGGCCGCATCTCATCTATGGCAAATTGCCAGTTATGAATGTCTAAGGAGATTAAAGTGGATCACAAACCTCTCCAACTCCATGCTTAATCCATTAGGTGCCTTCTCACCTCTAGGGAGGGCTGCCACTATCGTGACTTCAAGGCGGTTGATCCCGTATCGGAGAGTGGCATCGAATACCGGCTCGTTTCGCTTGTCGAAGGGAACTGATGAGGGATACAAACGTACGGAATCGTGCATCACATTTAACTTCCACTCGCGTTGTTGGGCTTCTAGGAATGCTGCTACCTGGGGCTTCAGTTGGAGGCGGAAGTGACTAGCAGGCGCCTGAAATATTAATTCTTGCTGGTTTTCGGTAGGACTAGCGTTCATAGTAATAGCCATGCGGTTCTCAAGCTGGAGGCTAGGGTGGGACATGATGAGAAGCCTGGGAATGAGCGCCTCTGATTCCTCTGTGAATTTGGTTAGGTAAATTTCACTTATATATAAAGCTCATACAGAAAAGGAGTACTCACTAATTGGACGGGGCCTGTATTTTTGGGCCTCCAGGATATCTGCAGCTGATAGCCGTGGAGCTGGTATCGGCGGAGGAACGATACCGTTGGGGACGATAGTTGAGGGCGCCATCACAGGAGGTGCAAACTGCTGGTGATTCGTGAATGCAGGCGAGGGTCGGAAAGTCTCCTCAGGCTTTGCCAATCCTACTGCTGCCGACGGACTAGGAGGGCCAGCGGAGGCTGACATGCTTCTCGCCTTCTCAAGTTGGGTCAAGTTGATAGAAGTTGCCGTCGAACCGCTGAATGGGTTTCTGTTCATAGGTGTGCTGTTGCGAACCATATCTCCTTCTACTGACTGACCCGTTACCGGAGCCGGTGATCCTGTAGCGCTCGTCTTGCCGCCAACGTGGATGGTTATCTTCTTAGGATGTGCCGGTGTCTCCGCGTTGGGCGGAACCTTCAACTTTATCTTTGGTTGAGGAGGCTCAGGAACATGGAGCTTGGCTAGTTTGATTTCCTCGCGAAATATATCCTGTGAAAGTTAGCAATCAAATCAGATAAATAATGCTTCAGTCATCCGCCTTACCTCAAGCTCCTGAGCCATGAGAGAAATATCACTACCATCTTCATTGTAGTGATAAGCATTCTTCCAAATCAGACTGGCCTGATCCTCAAAAGCCGCCCAGGATTTAAAATCGCTGACGTAGGTTGCCCCTCCTCGGCCATGTTGACCGCGAACTTGCTTCTGAAGTGCCTTGAGTGACAGAGGTTCTGCTATGATTTCATAGTAATCTTTAAGAGATTTCGGCGGTAGGTAAATGAACGGGTCAAAGTAGGCGAGTTCAGCACTGCATGCACGCGTTAGTCAGATGCAATGTGTTGAATATAGGGGGTATACTTACGTGTCATCTTTTTTTCGTATTAGTTCCTCCATGATCTTCTCTTGTGCCTGCTGGAAGGTTAGGCCCTTATAAGACACATTCTCGTAGTGAGTATCAGCCTTGCCGGGAGTTGGGCCACGAGCTGCGACTTTTCGGGCGTGGGCAACAGGATTCTTCGGTGGTCGGCCGGGTCGTCTCCTTTTGACTGCAGGATCAGGTTCGCCATCCTCATCTTCCTCGTCCTCGTCCTCGTCGTCCTCCTCATCCTCGTCCTCTTCGTCCTCGACATCGTCCTCGCCGTTTTCATCTCCTTCGTCCTCGGCATCTTCTTCTGCAGCCACTTCAGGGACATCATCTTTCGGCGGGGACTCAGCATCCTGCGGACTGGTATATTTCTCCTCTTTCTCTTTCTCCTCCTCTTCGCCCTCAGCGTCCTCGTCCTCTTCTACATCATCAGGTTCGGGAGTGGGCGGCAGTGGGGTAGCAACTGCTTGGTAGTTGCCAGATTTGTATGCGGGATTGTATTTGACCATCAGGTTGCTAACGGCCTTGCGCACTCGTTCCGCGTCGCCAAAGGCAACAGATGATCGTTCATTGATTTCCTTAGCATTGGAAACGAGTCGTTTGAAGTCACTCTCCAAAGTAGAAAGCTTAGAGTATTCGTGGTTCTTCAACTTTCGCTCGATTGATTCTAGGGAGAGTGGTAGCCGAATTTTCTTATAGTAATCTGGATTCTCGCTCCGAGCAGGAAGCTTCTCGAAATAGGGGGAAACCGGGCGACCACTGTAATGCGCCGAGATGGTTAGCTATTTTGTTCCCAAATCGTTTGCCCAATCTGGCGGTACACGAGCTGGGATTGTACCAAGGAAAGCATGGCAAAGGATGAGCTGTAGGTAGTATAGTAGATTTAATGGGCTAGGCATACTTCTTGTCGGTAGTGGCTCTAATTGATTCCAGGATGTTCAATCCATAGGCGGTTGTTGATGCAGAGGTCTCGCCTTTTGAGAGATCGCCAAATTCCTAAAGGTGGCGGTTTGGTTAGCAAAAAGATCGGTGGGTAGCTAGGCGGGAAGCGAGAAAGTTTAGAGATGCAGAATTTCGAGGTCCGAGTTTTTGAGCATGCATGGAGGATGGGGATGGGGTCTTGTAGCAGACTGGAGGACAGGCCGACAAGACTGGCGTGGCATTTCCTTAGTAGCTTCAACCCCGACCCCGGCCACCAGCTTTGACAGCTTCAACCTCATCCAAAAAAACATTTCGAGCCAGTTCGCATATCCGCTCCAACGCACCACAGCACCGCGCTTGACCAAAGCAAGTCGCAATAATGCCTGCGCGTAATGGTGTGAAATGCAAAATGCACATTTATGGATTGCTTACCTCTTGCAACTTGCGACGTTTCGCGGCGCGATCGTTAGGATCGTTTCCTGGGTCGACGCCATTTACGCCGCTTGCTTTTCTCTTACTCTCCATGGCGACAGGAGAGGAAAGGATGGGTGCATTCAGAATCGATCCGGAGTTCTGCAACTTATTACAAGAGGTCTTGCGCAGGCAATGGAGAGCTCGGTGCAGTGGAATATAATGATTATTTGATGGGGTCGCAAAGCCGCAAAGCTGGACGCGATGCGATGCGATGGTATGGTGATGATTTGTGGGTTGTCCGACGCGGCTTGGTTGGTGCTTGAGGTAAGGGCCTGATTCCCCCCTTTCGCAAGGTGCTAATCGTGTAGCTCAATCAACACGACAAACAATTTTTGTCAATTCAACCAAAGCTGAGGGAAAAAGGTATTGTATTGATGTTGCTCCTCGTTTGTTTGTTTGGGCGAAAATGGACGGTGCACACAAGGATATTATGGGAGAATTGTGAGTTTTGGCTCAAAGGTTCATAAAATGCGAAGAGCTGAGCCGACGACTTCTACTTCGACCAACGCGTAGCCTGGGGCAGCCCTGTAGTGCCCGTTCGATAGGGAAATAGGTACCTAAGTACTTAGCTAGGTTGCTGTGCTTTCCCTATTGTACAGGCAGAGAAGAAGAGCGCCACAAAAGTTTCCCGGTGCACGGTCCTTGATTTGATAGCTTCCCGTGCTCCCGTTGCCCCTCAGATAAAGGGAAACCACTGGAAACTGCTTGTATTGTTTAAATTGACTGTGTGGCTTGTGCTCAGATAAAAAATGTCCCCACTTCAGCACTGTTAATGTTTACTTCCTGATTGCGACTAAAATTTGGGGTACGCAGCTTCGACTTTTTAAAGAGACGCGCTCGTCTCGTCCTCTGAAGAGTCACAATTCCTAGCTGTAACTTCTTTTCGTTTCTCGCCCAGATTGTTTGAGGTTTCACTTAAGCCCTTCAAACAAGTCTAGTCTTCTTCCATCCGATCTTACTTGCGCGCAACAGAGCCACAAGTCGCCCGCCTTAGAAGCCGACAGAACCCATTTCTACTTCCACCCTCCCGCTTTGCATCCTGCGCCCCATACCTCACGCGACAATATACATTCTCTTCCAGTCTACTACTTTACCCTAATATTCTCTTCATTCTTTCCAACTTCCCAAGCATCACATCCTAACTCCAGCCGGTGTGCTTCGGAAACGATACGGATCAAGCGGTAGATTCTATTTCGACGCCAATAGGACTTAACTGTCCAGCTAGCTACGATGCCTTCCATGGATATTGACGTCAGTCGACGCAACAAGGCGCCTCGTCCTCTTAGTGACGATGAGCGAGCACGACTTGAGGAATTCATTGACTCGATCCACTATTCATCTCGGTATGACTACATAAAAAATTTCCCGAGGGCTCTGTGCTCGTGGAACGCCGCTAACTAGGTGAGCTAGTTACTCGGACAGCGAATACGAATACCGACACGTTCAGCTCCCGAAAGCGATGCTGAAGGCGATCCCCAAAGACTACCATGACCCGTCTAAGGGCACACTGAAACTGCTATGGGAAGACGAGTGGCGTGCTATCGGTATCACTCAGGTTCGTTATTCCAGTATTACCCATTCGGAGGGTATGGGTGGCTAACGAGTTATAGAGCTTGGGCTGGGAACATTACGAGGTCCATGAACCAGAGCCGCATATCCTTCTTTTCAAGTGAGTTTTCCGATGATAGTTAGATGACTCAATGATGCTGATTGACTTCTCAAGGCGGCCCCTCAACTATCAGCCGCCTCAGTAGTGATCTAAAGGCGAAGTCGACAAAGATTCACTAACCTGTTGGCCCAATGGACCTGCACTAACTGTTCTTGTAAACTATACTTGATACGCCCACCCCTGCATAGCGACATTTGCATTTATTAAGGAATAATGCTTCGCGACGATTTATGGCCGTTCCTGTTCAGTACAACTCTTCACCCATCTGGTTTCAGCTCGACCCCGTCAGATCGCAATAACGATTGCTCTTACCGAGGTTAGGGTAATACGGTGACTTTCGACCTGGGGCGTCAGCATATACAGGAGAAGTGGTGGCTATTTTCGTTCGCTCTAGAGCATAAGGACATAAGGGATAGCTTAATTGCAACGAGGATAAGCTTCTACGGTAATGAGAAACAGGATGGACACCAGGCGAGCCTATGCTCTACTGTTATGACATAAATGGCCGTGTCTCACTTACCTCTGGTCTGAGAGATCCATTGGAATCTAAATGGAATAAAGCACCATGGTATATGAAAGTTTTATGATAATTCTACTTGTGATCAGAATACATATGTTCGGCCGTAACAGGGATCGATATGCTCTTGGCATTCAAGGTACGAATATGTATGCGAATGACAGAAAGGGATCTTACCGAATGCAGCAACCATCAAAAGCTGGATCCATTGAGTGGCCGGTGGCCAGTCCAGCTCGACCTCGGATACCCTGAACCCCAGATTATGTATTCTTATCTGCAGGATCTGGTTGGTCCATGCAGGATTCCATGACCAAGGTTGGGGATTGATACCACCTGCACTGCTGCAATATGTACGTACTCATATGCAAATACCTTCCTTCCCGAGACCATCCCATCAGTAATTGGGTGCTGTGACGAACGGTGGTCTCCGAATTAAATTACCAAGCGTAGGTTCATCACAAATCACTTCGTGGCTACATCGGATACCTCAATTTATTTTGTCATACGATTCCATCTCATCACACCGACAAGCTAAGGACTATATGAAATGCATCAATGACCATGTAGGAGAGAGGCAAAGGTAATGTGATGATGCCGTATTGAAGATCAATTAATAAGTGACAGAATCTATATCTATTCTTTGTACATTGATCTGCGTGACCAATGAATCAGGGTATCTGTCAGGGCAGCAGGGCCGGCTAGTCGCAGACGTCTGAAGGGCCATCCGTCCAATAGGTTTGACTTTCTAGAACTTCCCGCGATGGATCTATCCATCCGGGACTTGCCTTTTGGGTTTAGTACGGGCTGAAAAAATCACTTAAAATACATTTAAACGTGTGATCGACAGACCCTTGAGGCGATGCAAGCTGGCAACATTCCATTATCCCGTATATCGCAAAGCGCCACAGCTGCAATACGAAATACTTGCAATACCCAGCAGAGCAGGCAGACCATAGTCGTATGACGCTGAATTTTTGTGGTTCATTCTTGCTAAAAGTGCAAAAAAGTGAACACGCTGGCCAATTCACCGTGAAGGATATTACGACACAATTGTCCTATCTAATACGCATTCCTTGGTCATACACTTGCTTGACTCTTAAACACTGGAAATATTGAGAGTTGGGTTCCTACTAGCCCTGGAGATCGACAAAGTACTCATACCTACTATTTCGCATATAATATTAGGCACGCTATGTACATATCCCTACTACCTTAATACATATCCACATTATCCACACCTACGCCATGGGAATTTAACCGTAGCAGCCACTTGTTCCTACAGATACAACCGATAACAACGAATCCCTTCCTACCTACCTCATACGCTCATACGTATCCTCTTTACCCAAATACCGAAGAAAAAAGAAAGGGCCTAGCCTTGTCTCTCCTCCTCTTAATATAACCAAATAATTGGGTGTCCATCCCTCCAACCCTCCCGCCTATATACCCAAGACCGAATCCCATCCGCCCGTCATGAGATCCGCGAAGCTCTTCTTCCTCTCAGTCTTTGCGCTTTGGGGGACACCTGGACAGTGTAATAAGAGCAAAGAAGCTCAAGATGATACATGCGCAGTATGTCGCCTATATTGTACAACATAGTTGTCTCTCTCTATCTTACTGCCGGTTCTCTGGCCGCGACCTCGTCGCAATACTATTCCCTCTTCTCTAACGAAAATGAAACCTTCCAGATCTCTCCCCGCGCCATCGTCTCTGATGCGTGCGCTTCCTTCTCCACGCTCGAGAGACTGAACCGCAAAGTCAAGCCCGCCGTAGACGAACTAACGAAAGAGACCGACTTCTTCTCCTATTACCGCCTTAACCTATTTAATAAGAAATGTCCGTTCTGGAACGACGAAAATGCCATGTGTGGCAACATAGCCTGCGCTGTGAACACGATAGATAGCGAAGAAGATATACCCAAGATATGGAGAGCGAGCGAGCTAAGTAAGCTCCAGGGTCCTTCGGCGCAGCATCCCGCAAAGAAAATACAGAAAGAGCGGCCGAAGAAGCCGTTACAGGGTTTACTAGGAGAGAATGTCGGTGAGAGTTGTGTTGTCGAGTACGATGATGAGTGCGACGAGCGAGATTACTGTGTTCCAGAGGACGAAAGCGCAAGCGCTAAAGGAGATTATGTCAGTTTGGTTCATAATCCCGAGCGATTCACAGGATATGCGGGTGAAGGTGCCAAGATGGTATGGGATGCCATCTACAGGGAAAACTGTTTCCAGAAGTCTTCGTTCCCCCATTCTGCCTCTCTTGGAACCAGTCCTATGGCCAAGGGACCTGCGGCACAAGATTTCCGCAACGTCCTCCAAGACGCAAACCGACAGCAGATAGTGCAACAACACTCACAGAACCCAAGCACTACGTTCGCGCAAACCGGATTAGAACTCGAAGGTGAATGTTTGGAGAAGCGCGTGTTCTACCGAGTGGTCTCTGGCATGCACGCAAGCATCAGCACCCACCTCTGCTGGGACTTCTTGAACCAGACCACTGGCCAATGGCAGCCTAATGTGGGCTGCTACAAGGGTCGACTACATACTCATCCCGAGCGCATTTCGAATTTGTACTTCAACTATGCACTACTCACCCGTGCAATTGCGAAACTCGGTCCGCACTTGCAGGACTACACCTTCTGTTCGGGCGACCCCGACCAGGATGCCGCTACGAAGGCCAAGGTCCTCGCCGTAACGCAAGGAGCGGCCTCGGTTCCTCAAATCTTCGACGAGTCTCTCATGTTTAAGAACGGTGAGGGACCGTCGCTGAAGGAGGACTTCAAGAACCGATTTCGGAACGTCAGTCGAGTCATGGACTGCGTGGGCTGCGACAAATGCAGACTCTGGGGTAAGGTGCAGACAGCTGGGTACGGCGCAGCACTGAAGATACTATTCGAATTCGACAATGATAGCCAGGAAATTCCAGTGTTGGGGCGAACAGAACTCGTGGCTCTGTTCAACACTTACGCCCGACTCAGCAGTTCCATGAACGCCATCGTCGGATTCAGAGGCATGGTCGAGGCCGAGGAGAAGGCCAACGCAAAGACCGCGATCCCTGATCGGGCTAAGAAACCACACGCAGTCAACCTCTCGCAAAGTCCGTCTGAAACAAAATCAGCAGACGCCGACTCTGAATATGAAGATGATGAGGACTGGGACAAGGAAGAAGGCGATGTGCCGCCCAGGCGAGAACGCCCCAGGCCTGAGACGACGCAGGAGATATTTGACTCCGAGCTCGCCAGGGTATTTAAGGTCGCCAAGATTGTTGTACATGCTTGGGTCACGTTCCCGAAGACACTGTAAGTCGAACCCGACAGCCACTCTTGTGTGATTTGTAGGGGAGATGCTAATATGTAATATTCAAGATTCTTCATTGTCATCTCGGAACTCAATCGCCTCTGGGAATTCTACATCGGCCTGCCGGTCACGCCCCGCAGTTGGAGGTTCGAGCGACCCAGTCTTGATGAGCTGTAAATACATAAACTGGGTACCTACTGCATTGCATATTCACGGTTCACATTGGAGTGTACAAGAGAGGCGTTTTTTGTCATCATACCTCGTCGCAGGAATATTCGAGAGTGAGAGAGCATCAGAACTTGCATCCAAAATTGGAGTCATTGGCGTTTCTCTTCTAGGGTGGTGGGAACACTTATTACATGTCAGACATTCAAATAAACAGACAAAAGCCGTGTGTGCATAGCCAGCAATGAAGAAAATATTGTCTTGTCTCTGCTATTACTGGATTTCCACGTGATGTTTAGCAATTTTACTCGTTGATTAATATTCTGATTAAATATTGTATTATGCTATGTGCCATGGCCCCAACTACCTATGTTTGACGATTTAGTCATTCTCCATTGCCATACCCCTATTACTCGTCATTGCCTCTCTTACCGCGAACGGGCAAAGGTATATGCGTAACCACATTCCCGATCTTGGCCTTAATGCCGTCTACAGGGACACGCATCGCTAGGATCTCATCCCGCATTCCAACTTGGGAGAAGACATCTTCGGTGCGCTCTCTTACCTCAGGCGTGGGCTCGGCAAAAGACCACGCGATGGAAATATGGAAAGCATCGTCCCCATCGTCGTCCTTGAACGCGTACAGGGGCGGCTGCTCGTACTCCTCGACGAGCGCATTACAGCGCCTTAGCACCTTCGAGAGCTCCGGGTTATGGCGCCGCTTTGTCGCTTCAGAAGTCCCGTTAAGGGTGGGAGTAGAGCTTTGAGGGGTAGTATTTGGAGTGGGAGAAGCATCTACACCTGGACTCACGCTACCAACCCTCAGCACAAGAAAAGACCGCCCGGACTCGCTCGTCCGGTGCCACTCTAGGCCCCGCGGCGCCAGGTCGAAGGGGTTCACGCCGCAGCTGCCGACGCGCCCGACGAGCTGCTCCAGAAACCCGTCTTTCTGCGCCGTGCTGAGGACGACCGGCCGCGACAGGCTGACGTGCAGCGGCTGCGGCGCGCCGAGGTCCGACGTCAGGAACGACTCGAGCGGCACTGATAGTACAGGTCGCAGGGCCGCGAGGAGCTTACTGAGGAGGGCGTGCTGGGTGGCAGTTGGGTGCCCTGGTTTTTTGTTAGCATGTGCTATTTAAGTATCGTGAAAAGGGGGTGATGATAGGTACTTACACTCGATGTACAAGTGGCTGGGCCAAGAACCGGCCTTATGCGGGTTGACGCGCTTGCGGCCCTGGTGCAGCGTCGGGTCGTCGCTGGTGCTCACGCGCACTGTGGATGCGTACAGGTTGTGGAAGGCGGCGGGGAGGGGCGGGAGCATCGCCTCGCTGGGCAACTCATCACCGTGCGACGTCTTTTGCCTTTTGGCTGGTACCTGCGGTGGGGCCTCCTCGTCAGAGGATGAGTAGTCTACTAGCGCCATCTATCTAGGTACCTAGGTAGGTACTCATAGTTGCCAGCTCCAGGGGATTTCAACAAATCGTAGAGATGCGTTAGGGGCTAGTGGAATGGGAAGCTCTAATAAGAATTCCAGGCTCGGCATTAGCTGTTGATTTTGAGATCCCGGACCCACAGCGCTAATGCAACCCGTAGGGCTGAAGGTCTCGCATGTATCTTCCCCACCCCCCTATTCTCCTGAGCAACTACCTACGCAGTAACTACAGGCCGTTGCCATTCGCTAGAACCTTTTTAAAGGTATCTAATGTAGGTAGGTACTTTGTACTCTCTACAGGAAATTAACAGGTCAAGGTACTTCTGCGAAAGATTAAGGGAGATCAGCAGGGTCCAGTAAGTATACATGTATCTTATATTCTCCCGAACCATCATGATTAGTCTGCATTAATATACCAACAAGATCAGAATTCATAAAGGCAAGAGAACACTACAAGTGAAAACAGAAAAAATTAGAATTATTTTATTCGTGCCACACATGACAGTTCGCTGCCATTCGCACGAATTACAGGAGACTGGTTCCTTGCTCACTAGCAAGTAAATGATCTCAGTAAGGGGGGATTTTATCTTGTTTCAATTACACTACACATTTGTTCTCACAGTACATAGGTATTCTTGAATGTAATAGTAGGATCATTAGCTTATTCAAATCACAACGATAATCAGCTTAGGTAGCATTCAGGGGCTACTGTCACTGTATTGACACTCGAGGAGATCTGGATACCTAATACTCCTACGGTCTAACACAACAACACTACCTAGATCCGAAAGTATGTAGATAGCTAGAAGCTTGACAGCTGCCTCTCAAGATACCTTCAACTCGTCCCATGGAGCACGAAGTAACGAGAGGATATCAAAACATATAACTACCTACCTTTGAATAGGATTCAATTTGAAACTAGGCCACTATTCGAGACAACATTCACTTACACGAGCGAAACAAGTAGCAAAGTAAAAAGATAATTACATAAATGCCCTGCCGAATAAAAATATCATGTTGGGAATGTGTCATTGCCAGGTAATTAGCTAGGTGCTTGTAAATAATGTTTGGTATAGGTATTGCAAAGTAAATACCTAAGTACTTGATATAATTGGTATAGGTATCTAGGCCTTCTAGCAAATGGTACTTGGCCCAATTTGATAATTTTGTAAATCGTAGTAGTGCTGGTACAAAAGAATATTCAATAATGTATGCCAGCTACCTGTTTGGGTAGGTAGCTTTGTTTTATGAGGGCAGACTGTATTAAGTACTCTGCCCCCTTTTATGCCCCGTAGAAGAACTATCATACCTCCCTAGGGCACTCTTGGTACTTGATCAGTTGATGGGAGTACTGATTCTCTGTGTGCCCCGTAATTTCAAGAAGATAGCCAGCTGGGCAACAAAATCAGACACTGTCGACCGGCTGAAAAGAACTTGGTTGCTCAGTTGCGATGTGATTAGGAATTGCGGGCCAGGCTCTTGGGAAAAAATAATAAATTCCACTGCTGCTTTTCCCCAGGTTTCTCCCATTTTTATTACCCTTTTTCGATTAGCGTCATCGTGACCATTGTCGTCGTTTCCCTACCTGCCCTCTACCATCTACTGGTTGCCCCCTACACATCTTTCGTTCTTTCCTTAGCGCCAAAAGGCGCTAACTCAAAATGTCACGTACCTCGTCACCGACCACAGGTACTGCCGCTGCTGCAGTTGCCGTGCGGCAGCTGGCAGCCTGCGTTCGCCGGTGGGTCTACCTACGGCTACGGCGCACAACGATCTTTTCTCTCTTCTCTCTCTTCCTTCTTCTGAACAACATCATCGCAAACAAGATGGCCGTAAGTCTGATATTTCTTTTCTCCTCCTTTCTATCGCCTTTCTTATCCCGTTCTATCCTCTTTCTACCATTCTACTTTGTTTCCCCGTCATGTATGGTGATGTGCTGTGATGTTTGGCTTGTGGCGTTACTGTATCCTGTTATACTGTTATCGTGTTGTATGCAGAGATGACGAGACGTATGAGACTTGACTGTATGGTGAATATAGCTTGAGAGAGACGTGACGGGATATGATATACCTCGTTTTGTTCCTTATTCCAACTACACCTTCAACGACTTCAAGCTTCAACATCTACATCCTCTTCTTCAACACACGCCCCCCCCCCTCCAACGCACGCCCCTTTACTACACGCTTCTTCTCACAGATATGGCGAGATAGCCGAGTGGTTATGGCGCTATATTTGGGTCTACCTGAATTACAACTTCCTCTTCAGAACACTTCCCTCAGCACACGCCCCCCCTTACAGAACACGCCCCCCCTACAACACACGCCCCCCTTCAACACACACCCCTTCCCAGAGATATGGTGAGATAGTCGAGTGGTTATGACCGAGTGGTTATGGTGCTGCGTTTGGGTCTACCTGAATTGCAACTCCCTCTTCAGAACACTTCTCTTCAGCGGATGCCCCCTTAAACATACGCCCCCTCTCTTACAACACGCCCCCTTAGCACACGCCCCATTCAACGCACGGACCCCAACGCACGGACCTTTACTATACAGCCCTTCAACCCACGCTCCTTCCCACAGATATAGTGAGATAGCCGAGTGGTCATAGCGCTGCGTTCTGGTCTATCTGAATTACAACTTCCCACACACTCCTCTTCACTCCTCTTCAACACACTCCTCTTTGACACAGCACACTCCCCTTCAACACAACACACTGAACACTGGGTAAGTTCATCTCGGGGTCCAATTACACAGATATCTACCTAGATATGTCATGTCGTTGATGGACATGTTGGTAGACTATATCATGTGCCGGACTGAGTGGAGGCTCTAGCCTGTTCCTGTTGATCTTGATGCTTTTAGCCCCTGTCCTCGTCCGGTTCCTAGTCTATCCCCGATGTTACACAGAACACCCCTGCACGAACATACGTCATGTGTGGCTTGAATGCAGAGGAGAGGATCCGACATGGGTGTCCTCCCCTGTCAAGACGAAAAAAATAAGCTTTGGAACAGCCGGATCGGCTCGATTGTTACATCATAGCTACATATCGGAGCGGGCGCATTGCGCGTTGGGCCCTTGAGTTGGCAGGTTTAGTTCGCTAACAGAATCTGATAGGGATACGATGATGTAATTGGCCCTCTTTATGAGAGCGAGCCCTGGACCACCTTTTCCATGGTGGCCGCCAAGCCCAGGGCTCGCTCTCATATAGAGGGCAATTCATCCCCTTCCGCACGTTCTTCCTCCGCACGCGAACAACCGACCAATCTCCCCCGCACACTCTCTCTCGCTGGACTCAAAGCCAGCATCAAAGCTGCCTGGACCAGAGTCCGAAACCGTTTCAAGAATGTCGGAGCGACCTCTAGAAGCAATCAAGCGAGCCACCAAGGCCGCTGATCGCGCGCCGCACCTGCGGAAGACAAATATCACCCGCGCTGACCCTATCGACGTGCTGGATGATACCGGAATTGGTGGAATATACCACCATGACGGTCCCTACGACGCAACACTAGCGTCCCGCAACAAGGACAAGAGATACGCGCCGGTCGAAGCTGTGAAGTACACCAATATTGAAGCCTTAAAGGCGACCCCGAGAGAGAACGTCGTAGATTCTCTCGAACGACATGTCCCTCTGCAAGGCACGGCTAGCATCCCTCCCGGCCACAGAGACATGAGCGGACGAGTAATGCAGTACGAAGAGGGAGCCGATGTAATGCGAGAACCGGATGCCCCGGGCGGCCCTTACAGGCGGTGGGATCATGTCGTAAGTAACCTTATCGTTATCGCCCCTTATCGCCCCTTATCGTTATCGTCTTCAATCCATTGTGGGGCATTTGCTGATGTTATTCACAAGAAGTACCATCCCAACGACCTGAAAGGCAAGGGCGAACCATACTACACCCAAGAAGAGAGGCTAAAGGAGCAAGAACGTCTCGCACAATCTTCCGCCGAGCACAACGGTGCCTACGAGATGCAGCCGACCGCGCGAACTACTGGCATCAATTCTAAGAACAACAATGCCATAGTTCGAGAGAGAAGTGGGAGCCTTGATTCCGCCGGCCCATCTTCTGCTGCTAGAGGCAAGCGACTAAGCGACGGCATCAAGCGTCGCATCGGAAGCATCCGTCGCAAGCATGACGACGTTTGAACTAGCCAACCCTCTCCTATATTTTCCAACATCCTCGTTCGAACCCTTTTATCCCGCCATTAATCCTAGTCTTGAACCCGCCCACACCACACCCTTACTGGCAGTATAAGCCAACGACTATAGAACCTTTCGAACTCCCTTATGCCATCGACCTTCTCTCTCTCTCTCACGCAATCGCATAACCACAAAGCAACCGACATCAATTATCTGCGCTGGAATAAATTTCCTTTATTTAGCATGATGTACGGCAAAGCTTCAAGTTTACACTTTTTACTTTACGACGACTTGCGCGAGAGCTACGAACTCTACACCTTTACGCTTAAATGAATGCGTTGCGATTTTCCTACGGGCGGTTCATATGCGAAGTTGAAATACGACTTGGTGCAGACCTTTTTCTCTTGATTGACTACCTATTACAAGTCTTTCCTCCTCCTCGTCATTCTCCTTATATATCATCGGATGAGATGGGATACGAACTTCGGGGTTTCAAGGGCATATACACTTTTCGAGGGTTCTCACATATTGGCAACGACGGATAGACAGGAAGCACAGAGTCTGCTGTTGCTTACCTCTTTACGACCTTTCTGCGACCTTCTGGGAGATTAATAGTGCGCATGTGGAACTTGAATTTTCTTATATTCATTCCTGCGGAGATATAGATGGGACTCGATTCCTATTCTACTCTACTTTACTCCTGCTGCATGCAACGAAGTGTGTTTTCTTACTACACCTTCAACGAGCACAAAATCGACTGGGCATAAGGTTTCCTATCACGGACATGGCTTTCTAGGAACTTTGGGTTCGGCTGTTTGGGGTTTGATTGGTGAATACATCAATCGTGTAGGAAGTTTTTCCTTTTTTTCCTTTTCCTTTTCCTTTTTATGAAGTGTATGATCAGGCATATTATATACCGAACGCTCTAAGGAAGAAGGGCGAAAGCAGGAGGCAGATATAGAAGTGGTCTTGATAGTCCCAGTCTCAAAGGACTAGTTGAGAGTTGAATTGAGCCGGACGTTCATCGTCAACTCACATAACACATGTTCCAGTCTTACAATCTCGTGAATGCAATGCAAATGTGAATTCGTAGAAAAAATCACCACAAAGTAACGAATCTGGCCTGAGGCAACTCGCTGTGGATCCTACTATTATTACACTACGTAAAAGTTTGCCACTCCATAAGACTTCCCAAGGTAGCATGCATATCTCTCCTCTCGTCTTCGTCTTCCCACATCCAGAAACATACGATCAGACTTAGGAATATGAAGTGATCTTCTCCTGCAAGAACATATCCGTCTCCTATGAGCAACTGCTTTTCCTTCGCTGTGAGATTCACGCTCTTCACTCTTCCCACCTCTCTCTCATAGATACGCCAACCCACTCGCCCCCAAAATCTCCCTCAGCACATCCCTCATCTCATCCACCCCCGCAAACCCAACACGCCCCGCGACCTCAGCGCGGCGGCCGGCGGGTAACTCGCACCAGCGAGCCAGCAGAGTACCATCGACAATACTCCGGCCCATGCCCGCGTCGACGCCGGGCGGGAAGCGGCCGACGG
>JAOXNQ010000007.1:728204-790296 GCA_028571165.1 Hypoxylon perforatum
GGACGACAGGGGCGCGCGGTACGCTTTCGGGTTTAGGCCCGCGTGGTGCGGCAGCGACGACACGAGCTGGCCCGTCAGGAACGAGAGGCGCCGGTACTGGGGCTCGGACAGGGAGACGAGGGTCGCGAGGACGCCCGTCGCTGATGAGAACAGGATCTGGGATGGAGGGGCGGGAGAGAAGGACTCGCCATCGCCGTTTGTTGTGCCATTGGCCTGCTGGGAAGGCTGATAATCGGAGCCCTCGGGGAGCGTGCGCGGGAGCAGTCTGCTGCGTGTTGGAGGGTGCGCGCCCGCGGAGAAGGTGGTTCGGTGGAGGAGGAGGTGGCCTTGGAGGGACTTCGGGTCTGTGATGTTCGTTAGCAACATTTCTTATACCTAATTCATTAGAGGTACTTACGATCGGGATCGAATTGGAGGATGTGAATGCCGCCATCGGAGTCGCAAGCCACGATGAGCAGCTCCTCGCCATCCGGCAGGAAGTCCACCGTCAGTATCTCCAGCCTAGTAGAGCTCTTTCCGAAAAGCACCATCTTATACGGTTCCTCCGTGTAGCCCGTGAACCAGACGCCCTTGACTGCGTCGGCCATGAGGCAGAGCCCCGTCCCCTTCAGCTCGCGGACGGTGGTGACGTAGCAGTTCATGTCCATGAAGGCAACGGGCAAAAGAGTCCCGTCCTCTTTGAGACCTCGGACCATGCATTTCTGCCCCTGCGCGACTAGCATCAGTCCCTGAGTTCCTATCTCAGAGATGGCTGTTACTGCGCCGCGGGGGATATCTTCGTTAGCCACGAGTTTTAGCTTCTTGTTCGTTTCCGGCCGCCCCGGCTCGGGAATGACCGTCACGACGTCGTAGACAAGAACACGACCCCTAATTGGGAGGTCCTCGCCGCGAGAGACGGCCGTGCCGACAGTAATAAGATGTTTCCGCTCGTTAGTTGATTCTGATACTTCCAGGTTGAGCGTCTCAACGCACATAATCGTCTCGCATGGCTCCATCTCGATGGTATCGATGACGGACCAATTACTAGGATTGACTAGCTTGATCAGCCCACGCTCGACCATTGGCTTGAAGACAAGATCCTTTTCTTGTAGCCACTCCTTATGGTAGTCGTCTTCTTTCGGTAATTCGAACGGCTCCAAGGTGTCGCAACCGACAACGAAGGTGCCAGACGGCGGGTGATTAGCGATTGAATGCACATTGATGTTTAAGGGCACTTTCTTGAGGGACATTCCAAGTTCGGCATATGTAGTGCTGCGAACTGGGATTTGCGTCACTCTTGCATTGCCTTTGAGGTCTGCGTAGATGAACCCACGCTCGCAGCCTTCGGTATGGAATGAGCTCATGCCGCGAACCCCGTTGCCTTGTAAACTGATGACTTTAGGTAACGTCTTCGATGACTTAAGAATGAAAGCCGGGGAATTTCCTGAGAGGAAAACCGTCTTATATCCGCCGACGTTCTCACATCGCCGCATAGGAGGTGTTTTTAGTATTTCGTCTTCATCTTCTGCCAGCGCCACCAAATCATCTGCTATGACAGGGTTGAACAGTTTCTTAAAATGAAGTGTTGCAGAAAGTTCCTCTGCAGTAGTTGATGGTATTCGGAAAGGTTCGTATATTGTCACATCATCATTATCATGTCGGGCCTGGGATTTGGTGAGCAAGATTAAGGCGATAAATGGGAAAACGGAGCCTACTCACAATCAAATATGGGTATGAAGATGTCATATCTCCTAAATCAGCTACTAATATCTCCTTGATGGAATCTTTAGCTGTCCCTCGTCTCGCTGCATAGTTCGCTGAAAGTATTGCCGGCACGAAGGGCAAGCCTTCTGCAATATAGACGGGCTTCGAGAGATCAGGCAAGGCATATATCTACTACCATTAGCAAAGTACTGAAGGCATTAGAAAGATTACTTACGTGAAGGGCCCCTGTCTTGCTAAGTAGAAACATCATTATGTTTTCTCCAGCTCCAGTGCCTTTATCACTCCGAGCCCTGGCAAAAATGCCCGATTTGTCTTCGTATAAGCAACCAGTAGCCCACTTTGTCGAAGAAAGAGGCGAACCATCTTTTTCAATTTCATCAAGTTCCAGATTCTTGTCAATCTTGGTGATACAGACACTAGCATCATCTCGTACTAGAAGAAGATAAGGGTCGGCTATGCTCGCAGAATTCACCCTAGGCTCTGCCCCTGTCTCCTCATCCAGCATTGGAAGAATTTGAGTGAGTCCAAAATCTGAATTGGCATATTAGTATAGGATCAAAGAGTAGTTGAGATAGTCTTACCCCCGTCATAACAATGGACAGCAGTCTTAAGCACTTGGATGATTCTCATATGGTTGCCCATGGTACCAGCTTCGATGGTAAAACCAGCAGCAGGATCAAACTCTGTTCCAGTCAACGCTTCGAATCCGGCTCCCGTCAAAACATACACATCCGAAGTTTCATATCCGTCAAGATCGATCTTGGATACTATCATAAATCGGTCATATTGGGCAGATATTTCGTAGTCCGCGCCCATGGAATTGGCTCCCTTGTCGCCTTGTAACGATTTCGGTATCGGCTTTTGAGCGGCCATGGTCCAGAAGCCCCTTGCCTCTGGGAACTCAAATTTCCCGATGACGTTTGGTTGTATTCCTCGGTTGAGTATGGCTACAGAGCCACCCTTGCCTTGACCACAAGCACAGACAAAGCTAAGATCGCTCTTAACATCAGGCTGACTCGTTCGTTCTTCATCAGGCGAAATTGTTTGCCCTAGGGTAAAATCTCTTATGGGTGCGATGCTAATAAGACGATCATGTATGCGGAAGCTGAGATCTCCTGATTTGCTGCCTGTCACGGTAGGGGACTGTGAAAGCCCCTTCGCAGGCTCCTGGTCATCACCGTAAAGGTCATCGTCATCCTCTAAGTCTTCCATATCTTCGTCGTCCATATCGAGGTCTAGCGAAGGGTCCTGTAGACGGGCTTTTCTTCTTCCAGCTTGACCTTGCTTGCGGGCCCAGCCAATAACCAGCGAGTCGGCGCATTCACTACCCGCGAATATGCTCGTCTTGCTTAGCTTGCTTAATGTCGTGATGCCGGTTGGTATTATAACTCCGCCGTTTTCTGGCGCGATCAATCGAAGGCTAAATCCTGATACTATCTTACCATCAATCTGAAAAGTAATCAGGGCGAGGCGACCATCGCTCAGAACCATTAAGAATTCGCCATTTTCGGCGGTTAACGTGTCAATTTGGCAGCCTTCCAGTCGTAGTTCTAGGTCGGTTTGGTCGGTCAGACTGAACGATGTAGCTTTCTTCGCAAAGCTGTTAACACCAACTCCATGGGATTTGCCGGATTGGTCAATATGTATGAGCTCGTTCGTTCCCACCAAGAGCGCACCACCTATTGGTGCAGGGACTGCGATAACCCGAAACAAATCTTGCGGAAGGCCAGTTACTGACAAGATGGGCGTCGAAGCTCTTTGTTGGATATCCAAGGTGAAGACCATGTAGGTTAGATGGTCCTTTCGACCAAGAACTAAAGACGGCGAGGTGGTAGAGGATAGTATACCGAAGGTGGGCTCTCTATACTCGTGGAGAAAGGCAAGATGCACGGGATGGATGAGTTTAGAATCAAGATTAGGCAATCGAAGGACGAATGAGGTTGCATAGGGTGTCTCTTCATTGCTGCTAGTTCCATTTGCGAGTGTAGTAGAGAGCTCCTTCACCGGCCGCGGCCCATCCAACTCCTCATCCCAGTCATCCATGTCTATGTCTTCCTCTGCAACTTTGAATTGGACGATAGCAAGACTCCGCGCTCCAAATTTCAGAGCAGCGCATCGGCTGCTTGGGTCTGCTTCGAGGAAGTTAACATAATGGCTCAGCGGGAGGGCCCACGGGCTTCCCTGTAGCTCCTCTTGCTCATAATAGTGTATTGATGTTGTATTTATGGAATGCTTCTCGGGATCCCACTCGAGCATGCTCATCTTAGCATCCTTGAACGCTACCAAGAGGGAGTCTCCACCAGATGCCGTCGTATCTGACCTGATGCGCACGAGACCTGTGATAGTTCCGGCTAGTGTGTACTCGGTAACAAGAACCAGCTTGGTGTAGTTGGAACGATCCGATCTAACGAGAGCGGATTCTCCGCCGAGGAAGGAGACCTCGAGGCCATCGTCGTCATTGACTCGAGAGTCGTAATGTTCGGTGGATCGAGAGGATTGTAATTGCGCATTCTGGGCCTTGTCGAGCTCGGCGGATACTAATTTGGTCGTGAAGATCTGTAAGAGGGAAGCTTTTGCGACAACGAGATTGTTGCTTTGCGCCGAGATAAAGGGCAAGGAAACAGAATGTGTGACGGCCGTCGGCGGCGTCAGCTCCGTATAACACTGCATTTTAGACTTGGTTTCTGCATTTCAGGAAGGGCCTTGAGTCGATACAGCCCGAAAATGAACACGACAATGTGAAAAGGTTGAAGCTATGCAGTACGTAGTCGTTTGTTGAAGCTTGAGACGCGGTAAAGGTTAGAGCTTCTTGCAGCTACTTGGCGTTGATAAGATAACAGATTAAGCAGAATATGCACCTAAGCCATGCAGCATTCTGCCTTCTGTACAACTCCAACATCGACAGCGTCTTTGTCCCTTTATTGCTAGCTACCTTGAATTTTAAATCACGAATAGCTTCACTAAGAAAAGTCTATATAGGACTTTAGATTCTGTATAGTCCTGTATCTAAGGTCCCTAATTGAGATAGGGGCCTGACTACAGTTGCTAGCCTACCAGTATCACCTCAGAACCATCAACCTGCGGTTACGTCTTTTTCATATTAACTAAACTAATAGCCACGAGATTTCATTTCCATCATTTACGATTAATTTCATGCCATAAACTTACGAACAGCTTGCATAGTTCATCTGAGTTAAACTGCAGTGGTGGGGGCTGAAACCGGAGCAGCTCAATCTGACCGAACCAAGATACTTCATCTTTTTATCAGGACCAGTTCCCGAAAATAAATTAGGAAAGCGATGGCAAAGAGTGAGGTCTTTCGGTTCTTCGACCTTCCGCCGGAGCTGAGGAGCGCGATCCTCACGCAGGTGCTCGTCTCGGAGGACTACTCGACGGTGGTGCTGCACAACGCAACCCTCTTCAGCCCCCCACTCTCGGACCTGACGGGGATCCTCAGCGTCTTCCTCGTCAGCGCGCAGATGTACCGCGAGGCCTCCGCCATCTTCTACGCCGAGAACTGCTTCGTCCTGAACGCGCAGAGCCACCGGCTGCCGGCGCACCTGACGAGCCAGGGCGGCTTCCTGAGCGAGGAGGGCCAGGACGCGCGCCGCCGTGTGCGCAGGCTGACGATGCACCTCACGAGGGTCGGCGGCGAGTTCGAGCGCGTGCTGGGGCCCGCGCTCACCGACATGGTGCTCAACGGGAGCCTGCGGGACCTCCAGCTGCGATTAGGGCCGCCGAGCTGGCGGAGTCGTGCGACCCGGTCGCTCGATCCGGACATGGTGCAACGGCCCCCCTTCCAGGCGCTGCTGAGGCTGCTGTCTGACCCGTACCTGGAGAAAGTGGAGTTCCTGGCCTGGAAGGTGCATCTGACGGTATTCTGCCCGTTTCACCAGAAGCGACACCCTTCGATGAAGACGGACACCGAGTCGATCGACGACCAAGGACTGGCGATTCTACGGAGCGGACCTGATTGGGTTGAGCTGGATTGGAGAGCCCTCGTCGAGGTCTACGGGACGGGGCAGCAGATTGTGACGGTTGGCGAACGGAGCTATTAAGTTCGCTCCGACGTGGAAGCACAAAGCAATGCAGGGCGTTCTTGGTGATACATCTTGTCACTCTCCAACCCGGAGCACTCGAAACGCTTCCACGGAAGTCGGTAGCCAGTTTCAGGACTCGGTATTGCTGCTCCGGGGCCAAGGCAGGATACGGCCGAGCTAGATTGTGCTGGCTGAGATCACTGGACCATCGGCATTACTCACATCGGTCTGTCATAGACAGCATGCACCATGTCGGCGCAGAACATCCGAGCAAGACAATTAAAGCTATAATATCCGAGCGACGGCTCGGCTCTCGATGTTTAACGCCCTTTAACTCCGTTATCATTCATCCGTTTGTCTCAACAAAAGGTTACACATCAGCAGAATTACTATGTACATAACGCCCCATCCCATATCCCCATACATAGCTCGGACTTTCCAAAACTCAAAATCCCCTCAGCTCAGCCCAGTTAACGCCTCGAGGAACACAGCCAAGAAGGTTGGGCGCGTATAGTGCAATGCAGGCCAAGTCTTTGCCAAGTTGTGATCTAACGCCGGTACTGGCTAGTTAGAGGCTAGAGCGGAGGCCCTGTCGATCACCCGCAATCAACTACCATGAGGAGCCGTATCTTGTGAAACGTTTTACACCAGCTTTCTTCGGCGCGCCACTGCGTCACGTATCACCCACACAAGTTTTGATCTAGAAACTTCAGCTCGTTGGTAGGCTGGCTAGATCAGGCCAAGCGAGAACTTAATCTACAGCGACTGGGTGAGCATGCCCCGACGGTAAGGGATGCGATGGGACGATAAGCCCCTCGAAAGAACAACTTGGTGGTGGCAAGGAAGATCAATCTTCAACCTAAAATGGACCCGGCGGTAATCTGAGCAGATGAAGCCACCCACACAACCACATTCCAAGATCGCGCGAAACGAGTGGCTACGTGGATTACTGGTATGACTTACATAGTCCCGCCTTGTGCAGTCTTGGGGGCTCTTGGTATCAGCTTGGCGCATCGTTCTCTCGCGAGCGGTGAACCGCGAAGTCCGCTCCGCCGCGCGAGGGAGAGTAGGAGATAGAAAGCTCCATGCAAGCTTATCTGACCGGTCTCAGTGTGTTCGCCAGCATTATTGGATAGGTACATTGATGTTCATATTACCCAAACTTGGTATTGACTAAACATATCATTGAACTGTCGCTTGCCGCATATACGGCGCAGTCTAGAACCTAGGCTTCATACGTTACCTACGTAGACTTCGCAAAGAGCGCGTGGCACGTGGTCTAGGCGTATGTGTTGACGGATAGTATGTCCGAACACAGTAATACAACGTATTCCCGTCTGGTCTTTCCATAATCGCAATCCCATGTACTGAAAAAGGCCGCTTGCGTGCGCCAAGAAACGGTTTTGGGATTACGTGTAAGCTCAATCAAGGGGTATCGCACGTGCATCAATTACTGCTTGTTGTTTCTTCAACTCTGTCCTTGGTAGGATTCAGGAACCGGTTGCTAGTTTTGGTCCTATTTTCTCCCATGCTAAGAAAACCCCTGTGGTAATGGTCATTCAGGCAGCCAGGATGACTGATATGGCGTATGGTCAGGCTTATCGCAATCGCTAGGGATTAAACAAGGACAGATTTTGGAAGATCTAGGGGTCCTTGGGTCCTTCTGGGGAATGCCTGCTTTTGGGGCCAACGCGGCACTTACTAATAAGCCCGCAACGTCATGCTCGTCAAGTGCTAGCTGCCTAAGCTTCGTTGGTTACCATATTCTTGGGATTTCTACACCTTGCTAAAATGCTAAATTAGAATCCCTCTGCCGCGCTAAGCCACCATGAGATCAACCTTCCTATGTAATGCTAATTTCCCGCGATCCGGATTGATGAGCGAGGTCACGTAGGCAGGTTAATAGGTCACGTTTCTGATATCATCTTATGACGCTCTGGACGCTTTTGCCTCTTCTCTCTCTGTGTGTGTCTCCCTTTGATCCCATTATTCGATTGTGCGACGAGCGATCAGAAAGAAAACCCCGGAATCGAGCGCTTGCTTCCCCCAGCTTTTGTTTTCTCACCCCTCCTCCTGCCCAGAGTTCATGTCTCTGAGGTAAGATGCACGTAGAACAGGTAGACGTCAGGATCCTGCATGACGTTTCTCTGGTTTCATTGGATAAGGGGGTGTAGGTTGGGTTGCTATCTAGGCTGCAGTTATCTTACATTGCAGCTCTTTTTCTCTACTCGCTCTCCTTTTTCATATTATTAAAATCCCGCAGCGTTTCAGCGAACTGGATGGGCAGATCTACAATCTCGCCAAGGGTACGGGGGCTTTTGTACCTCTCTCTATCCCTTTTCAGCAAACTCGGACCCAAGGGAGTTTGTGTTGCGCATGCACCTGCTAGAATAGAAGGTCATCTCATTTAGGTTAGAAATTGACAAGAGACAGAGGATAGGAGTAGGAACATTTAGGGGAGTAAACAATGTCGTGTGAGGGTTGCTAGCTCCTAGATGACCTGACGTATGCGAAGGAAATGGGATGGGATGTCCAATCTATCGTAAGATGGGTGCACAACCTTCGCCTCGCCGCGATCTCATAATTCTCTTTTTTCGCTTTTCAGTTCGCTCTCGCGTCGCGTCAACCGTTCACGTGCTGGCATGCGGAGCATATTTGGAGAAGAGGTAAAGCCCATGTGCCCCGGTGGCGTTCGGCTGTGTGCCGAAAGGTCGTCGTGCATTAAAATCGACCATGGGTACGAGTTTGAGGCTCCATTGGACATTGCATTTTTGTGTTTTTGCCTCCTGCGACTAAAGCCGTTCGCTGGTTAAATGTCCCAATTGGATCGGATCTCACTCGGTTTCTTCAAACTCGTCACATTTCTCTTCGCCTCTGCGAGCTTCAGCGCACAAAGGCGTCATCAATAAAACCCAACTGTGCATCATGGATGGTATGTATTGGCAATGGTAGGTTAGTCGGATGAGTAGAGCGCCGGGTGGGATGAAAATAAACGGGAGGGCGAGATGAAAGTGGATGGGATGGATGGATGGCTGAGATGGGATGGTGTTGAGGAGGGCTAATAGTTTACCAAGACCGTGGATGAGGTAGCGAGAGCATGGGGAGAATGACAGAAGACGGAATAAAGGAGGGAGGGTCAGCCGTCTAAACCTACATGCATGCGCATCGGCGTTAATTGCACAATCTATGAAATACAAAATACAATACACAAACAGTCTAGATTTCATAGGATATGCGACGTATGCATACCGACCCCTACCTTGCGTACCTTGATTTATGCCACCTGGTTCGCTTGATAAGCCGACAGCTTGGAAAGTCGGTCGGCTGCGTGCTATGACGATCGCAAACGGGGTATCTTCTATATTATTAATAGGATATAGTACTTTGGTATAGGGAAGAAACAAAGGAAAGGTCTTATCTTCTCGGGTCTGTTGAAACGCCAACACGTTCTCGCAGTTTAAAAAAGAAACGAAATGTCGCATGCGAGCGTAGACAAAACAATACGGGTACAAGCAGAGTATCATTTGGCCACCTTGGCAATCTTGGCTTTTCTAGATTTGCCAAGATGGAAGCCAAGCTAGAGTAGAAGCCAAGGTCAGTTTCAGAGCTTCAGCGATAATAATCGACAGGGCGGTTTGCTCTCCCCGTCGAGTCCGTTGCTTTAGCATCGGCTTTTCTGGTATGGTATAAGCCAGGGAGCTCTATAGCAGGTGGCGGACTCTGATGCAAGCCAAAAGGTACAGGTAGATAGCCTGGTAGTCTAAGCCTATGTACGTAGGTAGCCAACCGAGAAAGCCTACCTGGCATTTCCAATGACATGCTACCTAATCAGGGCTACCTCGGCTGCCCTCGCATCCCATCATCCATCTCTCACCTCGCACAACTGCAACGTTCAGTAAGCTATCTGATCGGCGGGGTCATCCCGTGTTTGCGGATAAGGGGTCCCCCGTCACCTGCGCACGCGGTGCGGTATGGATTAGCAAACTCCGATCCGTTACTGTACGTAGAATTTAGTCTAGTTTCAAAGAGGTAACTTAATAATTATAGTAACCTATGACATGATATTGTCTTCGCAACTAATTTTGTCTCGTCCGAGCCCCCGCCAAGTCGAACAGATTGCTCGAGGCTGTCCGGCTTGGTAATTTGCTTGGCCGCTAATATAATAAATTGATTTCGGGGAGGGGGGTTGGCGAAAAAATATGCGGTCATCGACGGCTGGAAAGGTTGCCTGCCTGCATGACAAACGGGATGCGTAGGTAATCTCAGACAGGATCTCATAGGGCCAGAGGGCCAACTCTGCGCCTAATTTGTCCCCATGTGTCCATGTGTCTAATTGTGTGGGAAAGCTCAGCGAGAGGACCTAGGTATGTTTCTAAAATGCAAGGGAAGCTATGCGGGTAGGCTTTCTTGAGTCTGGCCAATCAAGAGTTAGGCTCGCGACAGAGAGAAAAATAATGTGATAGTAGCTCTCAGGCTCCGCACAAGGGTTACCAAGGGGACATGCTCACTCTCTTACTGCTTGCGGATGTTGTATGCGGGCCCCGATCCGCTATACTCTAGGTAGCTAAGAAGAAGCCTGGAAGCTTGAACACGTCAAAAGGACAATGTGACTTATGCCTTAGACTTGCTCTAGCGCACATAGATGACTGGCCCGACGAGCTTCTGATACCACATATTCGCGCAGTTTAGCAGGGGCATAGACAATGTGGAACGCATTTTGTTACTACTCTCGCACATGTGAAGATTGCACCGTTCCATTTGGGATTCTGGAAAATAATAGTATAGCTTTAGCTTAATCTGCGAGATCCCAGATCATTTTTTATTAGGTGTAGTAACCCTTTACATACTAGAGCTAAGAGATGATAACAAGTCAATCTCCCGCAAGTAGCCGCCAGAGGTAGCCACCCCTCATGATACCCAATACCCGTTCCCCATCAAGGTGTGCGTGCGATATGTTATGTCGTACGACGATGTATCTACTCCAGATTTCCCTAGGTTCCCATCCATGGCTATCCGCCCATCCCGTCGGGCTGCCGGTTTCCACCCTAGAACGCCACAAAAAGGAAAAGTAAGGGAACCAGAGCCGAATGGACCCTTGAAAATCAACCAGGTGAGCATCTCATCATTCCTCCCAATATTTTTGGGGTGTGTGTGTATGCTTATGTGCAAATCATCGCTTTTGGGTTCATGTCGTTAAAGTTTTGGGGGGTCCTTGAAGGCCGCCATAATTCGTAGCTTTCCGCTAGTGCAGAAAAATGGAAAAAGGTCATGAGAATTTGAAAAGCGTTGATTGCTAAGCACTTAGTCGATGAAGACCTCGTGGAAGTCCTCCTTGTGCTCGCCGGGGTGCTCGCCGTAGTGGACAGGGCCGAGCTTGAGGAAGCGTAGGCTGGTCCCGCTCTGGCTGTTGAAGCTGCTGGCGCTGGAGCTGCGGCGGGCGTGCGTGGCCGGCTTGATGCTGTCAGCAGTAGGGTAGGAAGCCGAGGTGGTGGGAGCAAGAGACAGGAAGGTCTGGGGCTGCTCCTTGCGGACGTGCTGGCCGATGTTCTGGGTGGTAGAGGAAGACATTTTGATTTGGTGGTTGTTTAGTTTGGAAGTCTTGAAGACGGAATAGTTTGATAGTCTTGAGATGAGGAAGTTCTTTGAAGAGCTGTTGAGCTTAAGATTGATTTCTTAAAGGAGTTTCTGACGTCGTCTGATAGCTTTGGTTGTCTTGTAGAATAAAGAATAATTCGAGAGGAAAGGTGGAATGGGCTGTGTCCTTTATACTCGACCATGACGGTCCTGACGGAGTAGAGGAGGGCAGGAGGGCTGCCAAGGTTTGTCCCCCCACACTTGCAATACACAGCGCACACCCACCAGAGGTACATCCACAACACCCACACCAGACGCGCACTGGACATACCACACCGATAGCGTTGGCGGACTAATCCAATAACCACCGGGGGCCTTGGTAGTCTTGGTGCGTTTCTGGTAATGAATCGCCAAGACCTGCCAGAAAGGTTTGCCGTGCGAGTGTGTGGTAGGGTTTCAGCAGTCAGCATCCGCGCCCCAGAATCCTAACGATACAGGATACAGTATCCTGGATACATATCCCGGCTCGACGGAGGGGTGGCCGGGACTAGGGACTAAGTTAGGTTATGCCCAGGCCCAGGTGTATGGGTGTATGGGTGTTAAGCGTTAGACCTTTATCTTAGGATATACTTCATACTTTCATCCCTCCTCCTCCGTGCAGCCCTGATTGGGCGTCACGCTCATCACCCACGGGCCACGGACATAGTGGCGCATCTCCGGACTCTGAGCGCAATTTGCACAAAGGGGAAGAAAAGACGCAACAGAAGCAAGCACACGTGGGGTGCACAATTGGGCAGCGAATAAGGTTAGCGATGGTCGAGCATAGTAGCGGCACAAAAAAAGGACTCGTGTTATGTTATCTTATGTCCGAGGTTCTAGGCTGCGATCCTAATCCGATTGGGAACCTGGGGCCTTGTAACTTTGTATCTCCTATCCTCGGTCGGGCGGGCGGGCATCGTCGCGCATTCAATCCACCCGCGGCTCGTGTCTTCTTGAGGCTCAAGTCTGCCGACAACATATGATATTGAAAGAAGAAAGTGTGTGGAGTAAAAGAGAATGCGGCTCCTTTCTACTTTAAATAAACAGCAACAACCACCCGGCCCTCCGGGCCATCACGGCGAGAAGGACGCTGAGTTCGGCGGTTGTAATCGCTGCCATTGGGTGGGCCAAGCCGCTAACGGGATTGTTCGGGAGAGGCCTGAATGACAGCTCGCATGATTTATTCATCAGCAACCGGAGATATCGGTCTCCTAAAGAAGAACTACGAAGAGACTTCTATTGTTAAGTTGGTTGAGATACTATCTACTCGTGTAATTATGGTTGTATAGCCAGAGGTTGTGACGTTTTCGGTGCTTTAAGGATAGTCTTCTGCGATTTTCGAGACCACATTCATATGCAACTAAAGGCTTATATGCACTAACAGATCTGTTAAGGAATACAGGTAACTATGTTGTAAGAGTCAAACTACCAATTCTGAGAATATCAGCGGTACAATTAAGAAGACAACTGATGTGCGCATTCAGACGAATAGATACACGTTTATTGCTGGACATAAATATGAATTGAGGTTGGTGTAGGACGGTAAACACAATGCTTCCATCTAGTCTTATTTGGCTCTAACGAGACATCTGCCTGGTGGGCATAATATTTCTGATGCAAGTTCACTTATAGGTAAACTTAATATCTGGGCGAGGGCATGAACAGCTTGTATCGAATCTCCATGGCGAATCTCTGAGGGCTTGTGACCTTGATGAGATCTTAATTGACTTTCAAGCGAATAGTTTCATGGGGCGGGACTGCCTTACTCGTCCGATGCTAGTGAAGGTATATATTGCAATAGCCTACCCCTTCAGGCAGGACATCAGTTAATGAAGATTGAGAGAAAGAGCCTTTAAGCTTATGATCTATGTGTTAGCTTTCGTGTTGTATCATAGAGTAAGAGGGGACACATATCGGAGAAGACAGTAAATAAGACATATGAACTTAACAGCGACGATTGATTAGTGTAGATGATACCCCCTGTGTGAAAGCGTAGGAGACTTCAAGTCTCAAAAGTGAAGCCCGGATGTCATCCACTCCTTACACAAGCCACGGACTGGTCATCGACGAGTTTCTCCATCATTTTATCTCAATAGTAACCTATCAGTTATCCACTCTATAACTAGGTAGGGGTTTTTGTCGTTGACGTTAGACGGAGAAAGGCTAACTGGGGTATTTATTAGAAATTTAGGATTGAAAACTGTGTGATGGAGGACTTTTGATGCCATCTGATTATCCGTGCCCTGCTATTTGGAACATTGCTTGCAAGAGAAGGGACATTGCAGAATTGTGGTCACTGAAGACATTGCCTTAACGAGTTCTTACCTTTTACTACTGCTGGAGAAAGATGTATATTGCATAAAGCTACCTACCAAGCTATAAGGAAACAATAACGTTATTACATGAGGAGCTATACACCAATCGCTACAAGCCTCTATATACGCTATACACGGTATATACAAGAGGCGAAGACATAGAAATTCACATGAGGAGCCATAGAGAGCTGCAACCCCTAAAGACCGCCTAACCCATGTTATTCCTAGCCTTCTGCCATCCAGCAGCTATCTACCCGAGCCATCGTCTTACCCGGGAGATAAGGAAGTGGACGAGGCGGAAGGGCTAAGGTCTAACCCAAGAAATCTACCGCAGTTGTCGACAGCCCAGCATTTCTTCATCAACTGCTTATCAAAACACAAGAGTCGTATCATCGTCATATCATTACGAGGTTAGAGATCTCGAATATGACAGTGATGGGACTCATAACACTATTTAACATTTCCCGGATATATGCCAGTACCCCATTGTTTTCATTACTATCTATATCGACGACCAACATATGTGATAGCTTGTTAAAAAGCATGGCCGTCACTAGGCGATTAAAACTAACACATATCGGAGCCTTAGAACGCGAGTGCGCCACTCCAGAAGAGAGAAAAAGACGAGCTAATGAATAACACGACATGAGCAGCTGCGAGGGTGTGGATTCAGGTTCAACGAGCTATCTGACTTTCCAAACAGGACACTCTAGCATAAAGCGATGTTAAGGGAAACGGAGGAGAACAAAAGGATGGATTATTCGTAGGATAATCACGCGATTTCGACTGAAGGGCATTGCAATCATACGTGCCGAGCCTGAATCCAGGTAGGCCTAACCCGCTAATCGGGTGTCATGACACAAGCACGAGGGGCAATAACAGGGACATCACTACACGAGGCGCTACGAATCTGATGGCAAAATGCTACATCTGTTTATTAAACCTCTTCGCCGTCTTCGCCCTCCCCCTATCTAGTCTAGGCTAACATCACTAGCTGTCAACCAAGAGGTCAAGGACCCGAAAAGCCAGAACCCTGATATTGGCTATCGCATTCTTCTTGTTTGAACGCCGAAGTGACATGGAACTTCCGTATTACATTCGATTGCCGTCTTAGAGAATGCTTAGGCAGGCTCACTACCGCTCCCGCAGAAGAGTGTCTGCCGTATACCGACGAGACGTTGGGTTTCACCACAGAGTTCTTTATAGTAAGTCTAACATAAAGCCTCCACGGGCTCTCTCGATTTCTCCGTACTTTCGTACCGTGGCCTCTGTCAGGGATTCGGCTATTCTATTCATATGGGTGGGAGATTGGAAAGGTAGCCATGATAGGGGCTGGGACAAGAACACAAAGAGACTCTACCCGTATATATACCTCCCAGAGCTTTCAGATAATCTTTTAGGACACGAACTTCTCGGGTGACAGCGTCGTTACGGCCGCATCGCTAGGGTTATATCGTGGCATCTTCTGGGCGTCGATTCGGTAGAGGATACCGAGATGGAAGTGGACTAGACGGGCGATTATATGAGAGGAGCTGGAGGGAGTATCAGTGGCAGGCAGTGGAAAAGGTATCTTCACATTCTCATGTAAGATACGTATACAATCTAGCAGCGTTTCTCTGAGATATTTCCAATAGCATGTGTGTGCACCGAGTCGGCCCAGAGCTGAGTTGAGATATCGCCATAGGTAACTTCGAGCTGATCCGACGCGATGCTCTCCTTAGCTGCATCAATTCAGTCCTGCGGAGAGACTTCGTTAGTATATGTCGGTACTGAAGATTGTGGACTAGAGGCAACGAGAGATATCTAAATACCTACTAATATCACCTTGCTTAAGCGTAACACATGAACGTACCGATAACTAGTGCTCCTTACCGATAAAGATTGACGCACGGTTGCTTGTTATCGCGCTTGGAGGGGCTTGCGAAAAAAAAAACACATGCTGGCTGAGCGAGAAATGGCCAATTGGTTTCGTCCAGATTCGAACTGGAGATCTTCAGCGCGTTAGACTGACGTGATAACCGACTACACTACGAAACTCTACATGTTGCCAATCTTTCTCGCCGGCGTTGAAGGTTGCAGCTTGTGTGGAAATATATCTTCATTTCCTAGACAATCTGTTAACACGTGATTGAGCCTGGTTTAGGTAAGCTACAACCTCCAGAATGTATCTGTGAAGTACATAAACAGAAGGCAGACGACGGGGATACTTGGTATATCCATAAAGCTAGAGCTGGGGAAAGCAGTAAAATAGAACGGAAATAAAATTAGTGAAAGAGGAAGAAAAGTGTCATCTTAGGAACGGCTTCCAAGCTACTGTCGGACACATCGCATGTCAAGGCCAGTGATTAATTTAGTGGTGTAGACATTTTTCGTGAAATTGACGACGGGATATTGCAGTACTCTTTCAAGTCTTACTTCCCTGTGTCAAAGAGAATAAAATAGCAGTGTAGTCTTTATGGGTCTAATATGAATAGAGGTAATCGTATACGATCAATAGGGGTAAATAGGTATGGCCTGGTTTCGGAGGACCAAGATCTCGCTACTGCTATCACTGGCACATATCCTATGCGAATGCTGCCAGGTCGCTATCATGTCGACTGGTGTGTATTGAGAACGGTGGGAGTATGGAGAGAGTAGGTAGGGACAGGACGTTTGGGCGTGCCGTGGCAAGTGACACTGAAAGTCCAAGCCATCTGAGACACCCCTTTGAGCCCCTCTCCCAGTGCGTGTCGCAGTTCGACACTGAGAATGGTCTGATGGTTCACGATATGTCGTACAAGGTGAACGTCATCTCTTGAAAGAAAGTCCTAGAAGAGCGCGCATCTTTCTGGGAACTCGGTACAGCCCTGCAATGAATAACACCAACTATACCCGAATATATCCGCCTGACTCTGATCTTGTGCTTCTGATTCGAAGGATGGCCGTCTTGGAGCACAGCAGACACAGTTACATCGGCGATGTCTGCTCTGACGGGACCGAGGCAGCATACAATAACACTTGCTTCAACGCTGGCATCTCGAGTACGGATGGCACGGCTAAGACACGTAATCGTTTTCCATATGCCATGGTCCAGGAGAAAGCCGGATTGTGCTTCCGCTACTCCTTTTGGTAGATAGACTGTTGTCGGGCTCGGCGACGTGGGTTTCTGAGACATCTTGTTGTCACGATAGCTTCCTGGCCATCTCGTTCGTCCATAAAAAGAAACGAAGGATTGATAAAATAGCACCGAGGCTGCTCTGTGGTACCCTTGATACCAGTCCACGTTCACAGGATCAGGTGCGTATGCGGGTTCATCACTTCGTAAGGATTCGGTGACGGTGGTACAGGTAGGGTTAGGTTAGCCGGAATAGCTCCAGGGTCCGGTCCATGGATAATCATAGCTTGGTATGCAGTGGCATTCCAGTCGCCTCATCCGGAATGCGCTGCGAGGTGCTTTCGAGCTTGGAAGATTGTGATGAGGTGGTAGCATGTTACTAGGTAGGTAGTTACCCCTGATATGGAGAAGTTCGGTTATGCTACCTGGAGGTCGTTGAGGCCTTATTCTGGGGACTTGCAGCTGCCATGCTTCCTTCCCCTGCAAAAGTAGGAATTATATTGCAGAGATCATAGGGGTGTTTCGAACGATGGTGAACACACCGGTCACACCATGCTCGTCCCTGCAGATGAAGGCAGCAGGTGTGATTGACTGATCCATTTCAGCCAGGATCCGGACGTACGATGTGTTGGGACTAAGGACAAAGTTGCAGAGTCATCGAGAACCCATCCCAGGTATTGCCACTTTAGTCATTCAACAGTTCATGGGCACCTTGGGGGCATGCCGTGGCTTGATCCTGCGATTGACCTTAGCCAGTGAGCTTCCTCATAGACTTGAACTCTGTAGTCATGGGATGCTTGATGAGGAAGCTCGTGGTGAACTTCTATCATTCCTGCTCCAAACCATCGACGCACAAGGTTACACTTCCGGACTAGACACGTTAACGTTCATATTCGGAAAGAACATCGACCAACCGCACCAAGTAGTATTACCAATCACCGCGAATTCATGTCAACTGATGAAGATGTGATTGTCGGCGCTATCATCTACCGTCTATCCGATTCCTTGTTAGTTTCAAGCATGGCAACTGGTACCCTAGCGCCCCCTATTTTCGTTCCGGACTCTTGTTAGTAGAACAATGTAGATAGGCACAGGAAGGGCCGGGCCGAGGTCGGTAACCACACCGCAACGGGGCTGATTGCCCCCAAATTGCAGTTTCGGAGACGTTGGCGGCTGGTGGAAATAGGGGGGTTTGACCGCTCTCCCTTAGGATGGTTCGCCTCGCGAGTGACTCGAACATGAGTACCTGGCACATCTCGATTCCCCTAGTGGTAGCTGTTAGTACCCTGCATACTAAATCTGTCGATATTCGGATTAGCCGATCATCGCGCTTGTTTCGTCTATTTCTGTGCTCTCGAATAGAGTAAGAAGCTCCCGCATGGATGAGAGATGGTACACCAACATCTACGAATGCATTAGTTAAGACCAAAAATGGGATAAAATGACTACATTATCACTCACGGTTCGTATCTGAGCCCATAGTCGGCACCCTTTGATGGTAAAGTTGATAAACTCACTTGGTCCCGACAGTCTGGTACGCTTCAGGCAGGCGCTTATTCGGCCGCAGGAGACAAAATGATTGGTGGATTTTCCGATGTTTGACGCGCACTACCGCGCAATGAACCTGAGCCATTAAATGCTATTCTAACTCGAGACCAGGATGGCAAATTTTGCCGAGAAACTCGAAGATACTAGATGGTATACTAGCTTAGTGTTCGGTAATGGTCCTGCTTTACGCGGTGTGCTTCCGAATCAACCCATTCGCCTTAATCGGTATTGGGGTGCCAAGCCTAAGCTAGTGATTGGCTTGCCACTATTTCCATCGACAAGAATGAGTTGTTGATCGGGAAGCTTGAATGCTACTGCTATACCCTAGCTATTCCCTGATCTTAAGACATGGTAGAGCCACGATAAAGGCACGCCTGTGACATAGGGTTGTGACGATACTAGAGATGATACTCATACTTACCTCACAGAAAGCTGATGATGCCCAGCGTAGCAAGCACTCTTGGCAATTGGTTATAGCAGTGGCCCCCTATGTAGTTTGACACTGAGCACAAGGGATATTAATCATTGTGGTCTCTGTTGGTTAGACACAAGACCAACGTAGACTAATCAAGCCCTCGACACTAATATTGAATCACCCGTGTACTCCGGATGGTGCCTGGAGGCATGCTCGTGCATGGGAATTAAGCATGTCTTACTTTGAGAGCCTCTGAGAAGCATAAGTTAATGGTATACTTTATCATCTTCCCCCAGTATTCGCCCCATCGCCACGGCTGAGGCGCTTCACCACTTCTTAGAGTACACTGCCATGGCTATTGAATATGTCATCGGTAGAAAGCCTGACCAGCATATTATGCCTACGTCTTTGGGTGTCACTTGATTTAAGATTGCTGTAGGTTAGAAGGAGACCCGCGGTGTTGGAGGCGAGATATGAGGGCTGCCGGTCGAGACGGGTCGCATTTCTGGCCGCAGTCGAGGTAACCGATATACATCTTCACACCCTCTCGAGAGGATGGCCGCATTTACGGTAGGCTGTAAGGCTGTCGAGAGAAAACGTTGGTTGGAATGCTATATGCAGGCACCGAAGTTGTCTTCTGATTCCCTTTTTTGATTCTTTCAAAAAACAGGGGGAGATAGTCAGCGTAGTAATCAAGACTCAGATGAGTCACTCAGTCCCCAACATCGCAATCGCGGCCATCCAATGCTGATTTGACGTATTTCGTCTTAATACGCAGGTAGCCTTGTCGGTACCTTTTTGTCACGGCGTCAGCCTGCCGTGGTCTTCTTATGCGGCCAAATTGTTGAGGAGCGGTAGGTGACGTAAAATCACTGTGACGGTGTTTGAAACTATCGTCAAATAGGGAGCTAGAAGAACTAATGCGTTCTTCGGTCAGTCTAACCAAGGCTAAAACCCCAATTGCCTTTACACATGTAGTGTAAAGAAGGTTACTCTTATCCAGGGATGTACGTAAGGAGGTAGCACGTGCTCGACAAATACCGAGCCACGACCACAACCACAACTCAACTTCGACCCTAGTAAAAGATGTTCAAGTTAAGGAATGTCTATGCCGTAGATTCCCGTTCGACTTGATGCTATCTCCCTTGCTTCAGAGTGTGCATCTGCTTAGGGATTCTTAGGATGGAGTTGTATGCCATGTGCCAACATATCGACAGAGCTGATACCCCCTGGCGCAAATCCGTTTTGTCGGATGTTAGACGCAAATCTGATCGTTCGCGCCAAAATCCCAGTAGCTGGAGATTAACGGCTGCCGGCCCGACCCATTCGGCTAGCTAGACGTACCATGTTGGCGAGTATTAAGGCGAATGTAGAGTAAGAAAGAAGTTGATATAACTATGTAGCAGGCTGCGATGAGAGTCGAGTTCCTCGGTGCTCTGATTGGCAGAAGGGGCATCAGGCTGACGAAGGAGGGAAATTAAGCGGTGTCAGATTGGGTGATGCGATATAACCTTAGTATAACAGCCAGGACACGCAGGTAGCATCTAGAAGTGACCCTGAAACGTCTTCTAGAAGTGCCACTGTAGCTTGTTCTGTAACATTGGGGCCGACGAATGTTCTCTGCATGGTGGGCTGCAGCAAAAAGAGCGGTACGTACTTAAGGGTTACATATCGGGTTGATTTTTTTCTCGCTCTTTTTTTATCCCTCCCCCTGGCAATCTCCATCCTTGTGTAGCACAAGCTGGACAAGCTGGGAACCATACAGCCATGGACTTGTTTGCATCAGCGACGCGATGCAGGTCGTATGGTGGATTGGTGGACAGCTGGATAAGGTACTGGATGTCTGGATGCTGCCAAGCGGAGATGTTGGATTGATGTTGGAGAGAGCGTTCATGTGGCGCCGCGTCTAGGTACTTGGATACCTCATGTACTTGATCAAGACATGGATTTAAGGTTACGTATACGCCAATTTAGCCCACATAAGCACATAAAGGATTGTACGTAGCGAGGTATCTTTACCTGTCTTACCTGCGTTAAGTACATACATGAGTACGTGCACGTCCCATGTCTCACACGCCCCTGTACATACATACCCAAGCCCCCCCTGCCCCCCGGACTCCTCTCAATCGACTCGTCTCTTTAAGGCACCCGTTGCTCATATAGCCACCCCAACTCAGGCCGGCCATGCCAGACATGGATGCTTACCCCTGCCGTCATGTACACACCATGAAGTATGCCAGGGGCTCCTGGGGCCATCCATCTTTGACATATGTATATGTAGGTATATGTATGCGGCCACACGCACACATAATTCGGTACTGTACCTACAGCTGAGGCATGCAGCCAGTCCCAACGGGAAGGATTCTGGGTACTTCCGTCCAGGCAAAACTTTTCTCATTTTCCCCTATCATCAATAGTAAATTCTTATAACTATCCCTAGAACAATCTGTATCTAGATCCCTCGTCGCTGATCTTCAGGCGGCCCACTTAGACCCTTGAAGTTAGCCCAGACAAGCAATCGGAACAGATATACGATTAAGTACGTAACTTCCTAAGTACAGAGTCGGGACCGGCATCGATAACCAGTGACTCTTTCTGCCTATGTAGTGTGTGGCGTTTCCAGGGGATACTAACACCACTTAGCACGCCTCGCGGGGGCTATTCAACTCGTGGACTGCTTTACGGGATCCTTATACTATTGTTGGATAACTACTAGGCTAGGTCTAGGTAGTGTGTGGGTGTGCAGTGGTTGCGCGGTGCTAAGTACTTTATGTGTGGTAACACACGATAGTAACCGGGTAGGTAATTATGAAGAAATCTTCTCAGACGCAGCCAACGGGTTGAGGAACAAGCAAACCCCAATAAGACCCCATCCGGCATCAATCGCATGCCCTGGGCCCACTGGGTTTGCAGGGACGTCGTCAGACGCCTATTTTTCTACCCTGCTAGCCAGAAGTTCATCTGGACGTCAACCCGTCAACGGCCAACCCTAAGTGTACCTATATCCTACTCCACCGGGTTGCTATATTTTTGTATTTTGATCGGACGCCGTAGCAGCACCCCTGTTCTGTACACCACGGGTAACTGGGTCCCTAGCGGCATTGACCCATTGGTGGTGAAGCTGCCCGGGTCGTCCATGCCGCCCGGGTTGCCCAGGGAGAGGGAACAACGACTGGTACTTCGACTAGACGAGATTCGCGGACGCGACCAATCGTTCCTTCCAGTCTTCGATTCTAATTCAGGACCCCACCATCCGCCGATATTGTCTACCAGCCGCCGCACAGAAGCACGCGTGAACGCCGCATAACAATCCATAACAACCGTCCCAACTGCATCAAATTTCCACTTGACAGTTCTCCAAGACCGTTACTCGCGTTGGCGCCGTCATAAGACAAGTTCTACACATTCATACACACCACTGTTCATATGTAAGTACCAAAGATATTCTTTTTCCAGAATAGGAAGACCTGCGGCAACAAAAGACGTCCAAGGCAGTCACCAACCGACGATTACGGCAAACAACATATCGAGAGCAGACATATAAATTCAACCTGCCCTCCTCCCCATCGTCTCTCATCTTTGTTCACCATCATCCTTCACACTCTAACACCTACCTACCTCTCAGCTTGTCTATCCTATATAGACCAGTATTTATACCATACATCCTTTACAAGTACATCTCTAACAAGCTAGCAGAACAAACTCATACACTACTCGATCATTACTCGATCTATCAGTCAACAGCCATCACGATGTGCAAAATCTACCACATCAAGTACTCGTGTGGGTGCACCAACGATCAGGACGCGCCCTGCGCCGAGAGCCCAAACACCCTCGGAGGGTGTTCGAAGGGTGTCCGCCATGAGGACATCACCAACGATGGCCCTTGCGACAAGCACGCCTAGCAAGAGGTAAGAGCGAAACCCTCACGCTCGGCCATGGTCGCCAGACACTATGGTTTGCTAACCTACCTATCATTCTCTAGTATCGAGGAGATGGCGGATATGAAGGGGAGGAGGAAGGAGTAAGGAGGAGGAGGAAGAGTCTGCGAGCAATCGCGATACCTGACCAGGAGTCAGTGCTACAGGGCTATTGGAAGGGTTGTTTCGCTTCTTTCTAATTGATTCCATTCGCGGTTGGCGGGATAAGTTTAGACAGCCCCTTGTACTTGTTGAAATGCAATTTCTTCTTTCACCACCATCATCAAATTTCACATTTCACATTCGCAATGGGTTCACCGAAATCGTGTGGTATGAACGAGGTATGGGCATGGTAGGGACATGGCAGGGACGGTTAGCGACATGCGGTCAAGTCGCGGCCGTATAACGTGACACATGGCATACGGGAAGTATAACGGGCAGTTCCGCGGTCAAGAAGCATCTACCCGAGGGCACAGGTAATTGCACAGGTAATTAATGCAAGGCAGAGGACGTGTCATCGCTCATGCACCTAAAGAAGAGAAGCCCTGTCATGTCGGTTAGGTTACAATGCGCGGAACTATTCTCAACCAACAATACGCCGTCCGTCGCCAACATGCCTTAACAATGACAAAGCTGACATTTCGTGAAGAAGAATGCGCCGCACTGAAGAATCCTTCGGTCTCTGCGGACTGAAGCGCAAACTATTAGGCACTACTCGCATCTAACGTCTATCATGTGATTGCCGAAATGTAAAGAAAAGCACCAAAGGGAGAAAATGGAATCGTCCGCCGTCGTTGTTTCTGTCTCTATCGGTACCTGAGTGGTCGCGGTTGTAACCGTGGCGGACAATTGATTACCTAACCCTAGCCCAGATTAGGTAAGTCGTACTGTACGCTACCTTACCTTTCTTAGTATCTTGCTCGCGTACCTGGGGTAGCATCGATGCAACATAATCGGGAGCTGCATGAGTTGCGTGCCTGCTCTCCAAGATTATTAGGTACCTGTCTCCCATGCCGTAGCCCATGGGTAACGGAAAGCCATACCCACGTACTCTGCCGGGTACCATATCTCGTAGGCAGCTATCCACCTGACAGCTCGCTACAAGTCCAAGTTTAATATCTGACCTAACTGACAAAAAATACTTGACTAAAAGAAAAGAAAGAAAAAAAAGGAAAGCATGCATATAACGAGAAATGCTCATTGTGGCTTTTCCTTCCGTGAGGTTTCAGAATGCGATTAAGAGAACTGTCATTTTTCACTTTCTCCCACACTTTTTTAAACCTCCCTCTTGGGATGGATTGACTTGCATCTCCCCCACACATTCAATATGCTGCTCAGCTTTGCCCCTTGCTGCCTGGTAGCTTATCTATCAGCCTAGCTAGCCTCAGAGACAATATAGGGAGAAGGCTAAGATAAGCTGATAGTTATAGATTAATAGTCTCATTTCCTTTGACTCGTCTCACCCTTGCTCATCGCGCTTCGCCATCCAATAGCAACCTGACTCCGGCGTCTGTTTCGTCACACCGCGCCTAATGCCATGGCTTCACCCACAGGCACACAGGCACACATTTCGGGCCGACAAGCACCTGATAATGACAACTGTTACTCATTCCCGTCGAATCTGTATATTGCTCATTCGTCTATATCGGCTTGCAATAGGCGGGAGGGCTTAGAGCTAACCACGGCCATTTACTCACCCTAAGGCTCTAAGCCGCACGTTTTGCCAAATGCGTGCTGGCTTGTTGGCCCGTTGGGGCGGCCCGGTCCCGGCAGATACGACATCACTACAGTTTTCTGAGCGGATTACACAACATTTTACGAGCTTTTAGTCCGCCCCGAGGCAACCTACCTATCATTCCCCCTTTTATCTTTTTCTTCTCCTATCTTATACTATCCTGTCTTGTTTTCAATCCTTGTGAAACCCCAATAAGCACTTGCTACCCCCATGCAACCTGTCGTTGCTACCCTATTCGACTGCTTCTAACCCAAGCCTCGGATCAAAATGGAAACCTGCGTCTTAAGAGTCTACCTGGCGCAATGCGCTTACCGAACACTGCGAAAATATCCAACCAACAACCTACCCGTCTAAATACCTATCCGCCTAGTCTCGAGTCGACTTAGCTATGGACCATGTCGACAAATCAACAGCTGACAAGTAATGGTATATCGCCCTTTCGACTGGTTTCCAGAGCCACATGGTTTATACGACTGCGCTGTGTTGCCTAAAAGACAACTTCCCCTGACTTTGACTACCGGCCTCGGGAACAGCCAAAATTAGTTGCTTCGGAACGGCATTGCGCCTTCAAGTAAGGATCTTAGTCTACTTGGCAATCGAGAAGGGGTACTGAGGTCTTAACCTATTCGCCTCGGAGCGAGTCCGGGAGCTCTACGTACCAAAGTTTCCATAGTACGGTATTTTCATTGCGAACGGCGTTGCCCGATTCTGCCGTCATAGATCGGCCAAAGCGGATTCCTTCCCGTTAAACCTAGTCCCTGATCCCGATGAAAATGTCATTATTCCCCTGCATTTGCCATCGCCCCATGCACGACCCTTGCAGCTCCAGAATAATCTAACGTACGGCGGCTAGGGCGTGACCACCGCCAATAGAAATTTCAGAGGCGGTTGAAGGCATCTCGGGGCATTTACATTAGTGCCAACAACAAGAACAGAAGAGGAATGAGTTACTGTTCTGACCTTCCAACCTCACTCTGGCTCCATAGACTAGCCTTCATATCGACAGCATCGAACTACAACTCCCTCCCCCCTGAGTCATATTAATTTCATAGGAGGTATTATGGCAGATGATCAACCCTCGCGGGCTGATCGTGCTGTGTCGCATGGAATTTACATCTGACATCCCCCAATCGTCCTAGTCTCGCCGACGTCTCCCTATCAGCCTTGAACTAAGGTGATGATGAGCCCAACCAAAAGGCTTGCAAATCTAGTTCCGAAAAGATCTACTTAAGCTAAAGGGGATATGCCTTTCTCTGGCAGCTCCGCAAACGCTAAGAAAGCAAGGGGAAGTTACACGATCGTTCGGAGCGCCGCCCCCAACAGAAATGACCAATTTAGATCGGCTGTGACTTGTGGAGTTGCATGAAATCAACGGCTATCAACCTCATCGCTCGCCTACCGCATCGACTTAAGATTAATTGGAGCAACCCCAGGATGCGCGGGATGTGCTACAGGATATAGTGGTCTCTGAAGCCCTACCAAGCTCGTGATGCACGACACGCCTTGTCTTCTTGAAGGACTTCGTCATTTGCCATACCCTATTCAACTCCTTGTTGCCGACAAGGACATGCTGAACACCAATAGCGCCTAGTCTAGGCTCAGTGCGATGTTAAACCGAAACTGCAGGTTGCAACCACGTCGAGAGTCGCCTCAGCATAGAGTCTGAGTCTCACGAGCCCACTCTAAATTCCGATAGGCACCCCTTATGTGTCCAAGTAGCTTATTTTGAGGTTGCGTGACCAACCTAGGCTACATGATAGGTTGACGCTCGCCGATGGATCGATGTTTCATCAATAGGTATTGATTGATTTCGTTGTCTTCGTCAACTGACAGCTGCAGGGCTTCAACCTGTAAGTAAACGAACCCCGATGTCCTTGGCATTGAATCCTAGTCAGCGACTAGGTAACAAGGAAAAGATCCTTTTGTGACACTTGGATTACATAAAGTGCCCCAGCCAGACTCGCAATCTTACAGACTGTCTCTAACTCGATCAATCTAGGTTATCGCAGCCATTTCTCCCACCACACTCTACGATCTATTCGTTTCTGGCAGACCAAACTGCCTGTATTGTCACCGAGGAAAATATCGTGTGAGCCATTATCATGGTCCATCTTAATCTCCCGTCGTGAGTAAATTTACCCATAACAGCACGCCCTTTAACCTGAAGCCACCCATATTCATACTTCGGAAGGTACCCCCAAAACAGTCTGACGAAACTTGCACAATAGAACTCTTCGAGATACCCATCTACATTCTATAGCTTTATGGTCCTAATCCAACCATCCTTAATACCCCTCGTCTGCTGCAGCTGCACAGTTGAAGTGGTATCGCTAATATCATGAAACCAACAGTCCTTTTTACGTCATAGTAAGCGAGCTTCAGCGAGTTCCTATAGTGTTAAATACTCGAGTACACACTAATTCATCTCGGATCATCCGTCGCTTCACCGGCAATGAACTCCGCTTGCGGGACTTATAACCTTATACTGATTAGGAGAGAGTCGATCGATCACGGCTGTCCCTTACAGTAGCATCCCACCCCGATTAATGCACATCGAGTCACTTAAATCTATTTCGAGACTAGCTCCTGCTGCGAGAGGGTAAGCTTTTTAGATCCGCCAACTCTCCTACGATTCTGTTAATGGAAGTAGGGTCCTAGACCAATCCTATGGAGTCAGGATGCCGTTTCGTTGATTGTAAACCGAAGGGACTTCTAGGTGTCCTACCCAATATACTCGATACTTTACCCATGCTGCTTATCCCTGCCTCGGTATACGACAACATCCCACGTGGTGGGAGGATTCACTGGAAGAAATAACCGACTCCGATATCGTCAGCATCTCCAGTTAACCAACAGTATACTCTAGCTGACGTGTGTTTGCCAGGTAGCCCTATAGACAGCTCCGGACCCCAATAGCTCACTTGCGAGTTGGATCTCCGCCCGAGTGTACTAGCAGTATAGTATAGTTCGGTCAGTTTCGCTGAGATTTTGGTCGACCGGCTTCATATCGGGATTGCGAGCGAATTCTTCGTATTTGCATTGCTTGGCGGATTACCACGTGAGACAACGACAACCTTTTCCACTTCACGTCATCTTGAACACTGAATACACATATGCCTTCATAATCAAACAAGCAGGCTTGGCTTATACCTTCGAGTTAGGCCCGGGGGCCATAATGATGTGCACAAGAGGTTCGAGTCAGATTAAGTTATGAGCATGGCGGCCAACAGCTGGAATCACAGCGGGACATAGGCGTCCACCCTGTTCATGCCCAGATCATGGGGTCGTTTTTCAGTCAAGATACAATTCAATTGCAGGACTATCGTTTGCCGGGCTCGCCGCACGATCTATAATTATACCGACCTAGAAGCCGACCCAGGTGTTCCCCCTAACTCCACCTACACACGCGCACGCCTACACGCGCCTCAGAACTACAGCCCCCAAAAGCCACAACGCACTGCCCGCCAATACGCGCCGCAGTCCCTGGCTTGTGAGAGCCAACCCCAACCTTTGCCTTCAGCCTTACGGCTCCAGATCTACGAAATTTACCCAAATCCTATGGTTTCAGCGCATCTGACGTTGGAACCTCACCTCCAGTCCCCCCGTAGGCAACCCACTTATTTTTTCCAGCCCCCAAATCGCCGGGACTTACCAACACCCATCCCCGAATCGCAAGAGGATTACGTGCTTGGTCCTGGTCTTGCCCGGGTATCCATGTGAGATGATGCATTGGCTGCATTTTTCGCATGAGATACCGACGAGCGGAGGGGATGGTACGTGCTCACGTGGCATTGACATACATATACGCATATATACATGCAGCGTGCGATCCCTGGAACACATGGTATATCGGGCCATACGCGCCGGCCGCCACCTTTTTTCCGCCTTACATGAACCCAGAACCGGCCGCCATCTGGGTCCCCAAGGTAAGGTAGCGGAGGGGGACCTTTTTGAAACATGTGCACGTATGCAGAAAGCGACGTACTTCAGCTCGCCGCTTGCTTGCTTACATTTATTCTGCCATGTCCCTTTGCGCCGTAACGTTCCAAAGGTACAAGTTTCCTGTTTCCTTCTTTCTTTCCTTCTACCGTGCCGCCGCCTCCGCCAGCTCCGCGCCGCTGCGATTCTTCAGCTGAGCTGTAGGTACGAGGCAGAGCTGAGATAGTTAATCTTTTTCTTCTTTTCTATCACTTTTCTCTCCTTCTCACTCCCGCTTCGAATGTGGAGATACCGGAGAACATAAAGGTTCCCCTAGGATAAGACAAGACGTGTACGTAGTAGCATGAATCTCACCTACATAGGTACATACATAAAGAAACGCAGAAGACCAATGCGGTAATTCCAAACGACCCCCGATTTCCCTTTTCGAGCCCTAACGTGATCGTCTTCGGGATACGACTCTGTCAGAAAGATGAGACACGCATTGATCGCCAATGCCGTGGCGGATGATGATGGTGATGATGACGACGATGTATTATACTGTATACATGACTTCTTTTTATCTGGTACTTGAAGTATGCAATGCAACGTCGGGGTATGCTACGAGCCAGCCGACGAGCACATTTCGTACTCTCGCTACATTAGTAATTGATATATTACAAATAGTTATAGGCGCCAACTCAGTCTTAACGATGAATTGACTTAATAATCCCATCCATGAGCGAGTATTCCCATGGTGCTTAGACATATCTATCTCCTCGGACTTAACGCGACACGTTCTATGTCTATGTCCATGCACCGGTGCAATTCACCGCCTCTGTCATATCACTTCAGAGAACATTACCAAGCATTTGCATGGAAAAAAGGTGCTCTAGCATTCACTATCTGTTAGTGTAGTTTTACCTACCTACAGTGTGATATGTTTTGCTACCCTATATACCGATGCGGTTTTGGTGCTTATTCTGCCGCCTCTGCCCTGCCATCGTATCGTTGGCCGCATGCATCTCTTCGTCTGAAAAATCATCTCGTGCCACCCTGTCTCCCTATACAGAATCAAACAGCTCTCCTCTCGAAATGGGCGGGAATATCAATCTTGCCGCCTCCGCTTTCTGATGCGTATCTCTCTCTCGAAATAGGAGAGTGGAACAAAGCTGCTCGTCGCCTCCGCTTCTCCCCTTTCTCATGCTAGTAGTGTACAACAAGAAACCAGTGATGATCGATCCGTTTTTTTGTGTTCCCTGAAAAAAAGAAAAAACTCATTTTGCTTGCTTTTCTTTCTTTAGTCTGTCTCTGGACGTAATGCGCAAACAAAAGGGGGGGAATTCTCTTCTTCGTCTTCTCTTCTCTCTACGATGCAATTAGGTTTTCTCTAGTAGACACTAGAAAGAGGTCGAGAAAACAAGTAGTGTAATAAACAAGAACGAGAATGAGAAAAGCCAACACCCCTTAATATGTGAGTATAATGAGACCGTATAAAAACGCCGGGGGTGTGTATTATGCAAGACAGAACTAATCGTTCTTCGGAGACGTCGGAGAGCTATCGATTTTAATTAGCATCATTACGAGATAATGGAACCATGAAATGGTACATACAATTTGGGTGTGGTGCTGCCACCAGGGCCGGGAGTCCTAGGAGAATACACGTTCGACGGAGACTAGACCTAAGTTAGCATATGATTCAAGTCACCTTGATGGAGTTGGAACAAACCGTCGGTGAGTATTGAGGACTCGTAGGAGACTGTTGCGCTCCTGAAGGCCGGAAGGTGTGCGGGCTCGTAGGGGAGTACGAGTAGGGTAGCGGAGAAGTCGGTGAATACGACGGCGACACCGGAGAATAGTTAGGTGATACAGCGCCCACGTTGTAAGAGGGAGATGTGGGGCTGTAAGAAGCCGGACTGGTCGGAGAATAGCTCGGCGACGTGGGAGACGCCTGAGTTGGTGAGGTAGGCGAATAGTGTCTCGGAGAAGTGGGAGACGTTGGCGAGTAACTCGGTGACGTTGGGCTATAGTTCGGACTAGACGGGCTGCCTCTAAATTGAGGTGAGCTCGGTGAGAACGATGGAGAAGACGGACTGAACCGTGGCGAGCTGTCAAAACGGCCACCAGCCATCGGTGATGTAGGCGAGTAGGCGTTTGGTGATGTTGGTGAATAACCACCACCGTAGCTGCTGAACGGCGAAGAAGGTGAAGCTCCGCCCGAGAATGGACTCGTTGCCCCGGGACTTCTTCCTCCGTACGGGCTGGCACTACCGAATCCTCCGTACTCTGTTCCAAAGCCCGAGGGCGAGTCGGAACCAGCTCCAACAATGGGCGAGAAGTTGCCCATACCCATCGTGGGAGATGCCAACGACATTCCATAGCCGGTATCTGCCATAGGCGATCCTGTGTCATACGGAGTGGCCGCCCCTTCCATTGGGCTGCCCTTCATTGTCATACCTGGCATGAGACCCATTCGAGAGTTATCCGAGATGACAGTCTCGAGCATCTTAGGATCGAGATAGACCTGCATGTGACCGGTACCCATAGGAGCAAGCTGGCCAAGCATGACGTTTTGCGAGATACCTCTGCAGTCATCTATCTCTCCAATCGCAGCTGCCTCCAAGAGGATCTCGACCGTTTCCTCGAATGAACATCTCATCAACGCACCAGTATCAGCTCGGTTGATACCATGACGGGTAACAGCCGCAATGCTGCCTCTGTATGTCATCACCTCGACGAGAAGTACAAGATGACGTTCGTTGACATACGAACCATCGAATGCTAGCACTCGCCTTAGCTCATTAAGCAAGGCACCTCTTGCAGCCTCGATACCAAACACATCAACGATTTGCCAAAGATCGTTTGTATTGGTTCGCTTTGTGTCAACACCAGGCACTGAAAGAACTTCCCGTAGAGATGTGCCCTGAGTATCGAGATACCATTCCTCGCAGATCGGGTTGTCTTTGAGCTGCACCATGGCACCGCTCTTGTCAATGGTGGGCTTGTTTCCCTTGGTCAGGAAGGCTCGCTCGATACCCTTCACACCGCGCAGGGTAAGATTCTCCAAGAGGTGATCAGCAAGTCGCTTTAGCATCACGTCGTCTTCAATTGTCTTGTCGGAATCGTCCTTGTCAGACGGCATGGCACGGATACGAATCACCTGATGCTCAGCGTTGTTGTCACTGCAGATAATGGCGAGATCGGTAGGATAATCCTCCTTCAGGCGGATAGCCACGTCCTCCACTGTAAGTCCTTTGTCAAGCATCTTCTGTCGATCCAAGGTAAAGCGAAGCAGCCACCGCGATTGTCTGTCGATGGAAGGTTGGTTATCGTCAGGGATGATGTAGTATGAGTTGACAAAATCCTCATCCTCCGGGATATTCGTGTTCTCGATATCGGGGTCATAGTAAACCTCGGTCATAGCGGCGACGGAGCGGAGGTTGGTATGTTCAACTGCGCTTCGAAGCTTCTTCGCGTGGTCCTGTGAAGTGGATCCATCCAAGTATACCATCATCGAAGGGGTCTTGATGTTTTTGGAGACGTTGAGAATTTCCTTTAGACGTGGGACACCTAATGTGACGTTCTTGGACGAGATACCGGTGAAATGGAACGTGTTCAGTGTCATCTGTGTTGCAGGCTCGCCAATCGACTGTGCAGCCAACACACCAACCATCTCACCAGGATTGACTAAGGATCTTTGCCACTGGCTTTCCAGTTCGCCCATAACGTGCCGGAAAGCCATCTTGTCTAAGCGGTGGAAAACCGCAAGGCGTTTGTATGCCAATCGTGATCGTAGCAATGCTTTGAAGAGCATCGTCGAGTTTTCGTTCGCTTCTCTGGAAATGTCATCATCGCCACGAACCATAACCATTCGGTCAAGGAGGCCCTTCACGGCAGGAATCACTTCTTGAGGAGAAAGGTTGCTTCGTTTCCCATCGTCAACTTTCAAGAGTTTCTTGGCGGACTCGATTAGCCGACCAATGTTGAGAGGAAGTTGGAAAGAGTCCTCGAGCTTTTCTGAGTTCATCTTCATCTCTCGCACGATGTTCCGGTCCTTGCAGAGAGCTTCCCACTCAAAATCTAGAAGCTCCTGAACATTTGCATCGCCCACCAGATCTTGGCCGTACTCAAGTGCATCAAGAGTTCGGGAACCGAGTCCTTCCATCACATCGATGCGATATCGGTCTTCGAAATCGGAATCTCTGAGGACCCAGAAATCCATAGTCTGTTTTTCGATACGCATGGCGTCTTGGCCATCTTCACCGTAGAGGAACTGAATAACATCACCGAGCGAGTTGCGGATCGTTCCATCGTACCGGGCGCTGACGTCTTCAAGGGCTTTGACGAGACGACGCTGGATGTAACCGGTTTCGGCAGTCTTGACAGCAGTATCAATGAGACCTTCACGACCAGCCATGGCGTGGAAAAAGAACTCCGAGGGAGTTAAACCACGCAGGTAGGAGTTTTCGACGAAACCACGGGCTTCGGGCGAGTAGTCATCCTTCGTGAAGTGAGGCAAGGTTCGGTACTTGAAACCGAAGGGAATACGCTTGCCTTCGACAATCTGTTGTCCGACGAGGGCGGACATCTGGGAGATGTTGATAGAGGAACCCTTGGAACCAGAACGGGCCATAGTTACAGCATTGTTGAGATCCTTCAAACTGTTCTCTGCTGATGTACCCGCCTTGTCTCGAGCAGAATTTAGAGCCTTCGAAACCTTACTCTCGAAGGTTTCTCGTACATTCATGCCGGGTAAGGGCTCCAACTCGTTTGCCGTTGCTTGAGCCGTCAGATTTGACACCTCTTGCTTCTGGTCATTGATATGGACCTGGACCTTTTCTATAGTATCCTTGTCCGGAATTGTATCACCAATGCCGATGCTAAAACCGTTATGGAAGAGCCAGTAGTTAATAACGCGCTGGCACCCATTAAGAAAAGCCATTGCGCCATCAGGACCGAGCTCGTTGTAACAAAGATGAACAATACCGCCACTAGCAGCACCAACGTTCTTCTTCGTCAGAAGGCCAAAGAGCAGCTGGCCGGACTGAACAAGCAGACCATCATCCTTCAACGGACACCACGGACCGCTCTCGGGCTTTGTGTAGAGGCTGATCTCTCGGGGAATAATCATACTCACTATCTGCTTTCCTGTCCAACGAGGCCTCGGCCGGAAAATTGCGGGTTTCGGGATTATGCCGTCCCAGTTAGGAACCCAAAGCATGAGGTTGTAGACCTCTTCTTTGGTTAAGAAGACATCGCGTCGGCACATTTTATACACACCGGCAAGGGTGTCTTGGACAATACCCATCAATGGACCGTTGCGTTGAGGCGAGACAATGTTCAAAGGCACCATGCAAAGCTCTCGAATCTCAGCTCGCGTTTCCTCGGTTTGCGGAACGTGAAGGTTCATCTCGTCGCCATCGAAGTCAGCGTTGTATGGAGATGTAACTGACAGGTTCAGTCTGAAGGTGGAGTAAGGCATGACTTTAACTCTGTGGCCCATCATAGACTCTTTGTGAAGGGACGGCTGACGGTTGAAGATGATGTAGTCGCCATCTCGCAAGTGTCTCTCAACTTTCCAGCCGTACTCAAGGTTAATTGAGCCAGCACGCTTATGATGTCGAAGATCGATTCTGGATCCGTCCGTGCGAATGACATACTTGGCACCGGGGTGTTCATTGGGTCCATTCTGAACCAGCTGGTGAAGATTCTCGATGTTGTAAGGTGTAACAGTTTCGGGGTAAGTTAGAATCCTGGCAATACTCCGGGGCACACCAACTTCATCCAGAGAGATGTTGGCATCTCCAGTGATGACAGTACGGGCAGAGAAATCTACACGCTTGCCCATCAAGTTGCCTCGAAGTCGTCCCTCTTTTCCCTTTAGACGAGCACGGATCGATTTGACAGGACGGCCACTCTTCTGCAACGCTTGGGGCTGGCCAGCGATATCATTGTCCATGAGAGTGGCAACGTGATACTGAAGGAGCTGTTCAAATTCTTCCGAAATATGACCAGCAGCGCCTGTGGTGATAGCTTGACGAACATTGCTGTTGGCACGAATAATGTCACCCAGCTTGTAAGTCAAGTCGTCCTCGTTCCTCATACCGGTGCCAGTTCCATCCATAGAAATACTAGGACGGACGGGGGGCGGCGGGACAGGTAGAACAGTTAGAATCATCCACTCAGGTCTCGCATAATCTGTATTGAGACCCATGTCACGGAGGTGTTCATCAGGGATGTTCTTGAGGATGTTCAGAACCATTTCTGGAGTCATACGACGCTTCTCATTGGCGGGCTTTCCACCACCCTCTTCATTCGAAACCTTATACACAGCCCAAAGCTGGAGGGCAGAGTGTCGGACCGAAGGTTGGATGTTGCCGCATCCGTCATGAGCTACAGGAGGTGGTTTACCACCCGGCTCATACTCGTTGTTCTTCTCGTCCTCTTTGGCTGGTGTGGTAGCGCAGGCCTTCTTGGTTTTGCAACATTCCCAAACGCGGTTAAACCGAGTCTTTGGGTCCCTGGTGTTTACTGCAGCCAGGAACTCAGGATTGCTCTGTTACCGGTCAGCATCAAGAATTTTCAGGTCAGCTAAGAAGCAAAGGCAATAGGACTGACCCTGTCATCCAAAACTTTACTGCAGTTGTGACAGACGATCTCGAGGATCTTCTTCACTTTCTTGATGAAGCCTGGATGGAAGACAGGCTTCGCCAACTCGATGTGGCCAAAATGTCCAGGACATTCGGACATGTTCTCCAAACACGTAGCACACTTGAACTGACGATCTACTGAGCCGAGGCGGGGATCATTGAGACCCTTATGCCGCGGCTTCGTGCGCGTCTCGTCCATCGTCTCTGGGAACTCGATGTGTGCCACGCTCATGCCCTTGATTTCTTCGGGTGAGAGGAGACCAAACTGAATCTCTTCGATGGTCTTGCGAGGCGCATCGGAGTGCGCGAAATGAAGGTTCGCCATCTTGGCTAACGCGTAGATGAACCGTAGTTCCTAGGTCGATAAAGGTTGTACGGGTTTCGGTGTGTTCAAAGGAAAGGTTTGGGTAGGGTCGAATCGTAAAGGCGACAAAGATTGTGTTGTAGAAATCGTGACTCGTTAAGGTGAAAAGTGGAGAGTCGCGTCGGTAGCGAAAATTAATGAGAGTCAATCAACAGCGCAAGCGGTGATGAAAGTGGTCGGAGATCGATACTGTAACGATGGCGCTGGAAGGCTTTGCCAACCAGGCCAGCGGCCCGAGGAAGATGGTTAGTATCGCTCCAGGGCGCGCGCAAGTGAAGTTGGCAATCGCGACGATTGAAAAATCACCGTGCTGGCGTAATGTGCTAGGCAGGATAATCGCAGGACTGGATCTGATGCGATACCCTCGGCGCGTTGTGGTGTTGGGATCAATCGTAAAAATGTTGTTGATGGGGTGGAGAGCAGGCTCTTTCGCGAAGGAGTTGAAAGGCCCAAAAGGCAAGAAGGGCGCCACAGAAATGCGCTAAGCTATCTTCGGAAGCAATGTCTCTTCGGACCGAAGTTATTCCATGAGGCTGATTTGAGGTTTTGACGCTCGGACCCAGTGCCTTAGGCGAATACCATTTGATTGGTACCCCGCTAACTGGAATAGTAACGAAAAAAAGTGAATAGGTGACAAATGGCAATTTCCCCGCCCGCAGAGATTCGTGCTGATGTTTGATAGATGTAGTTAGCGTATGTTTGTTTGATTGATGTGGTTAGCGTGCAAATACGAAGTATCTTAGGTATTGGTTAAGATACCTGAGGTGATTGAAAAGTTTCGAGGTTGCAGCTGCCCCACCGAATGAGTCAAAGAAAAATGCATTTGGCGGGTTTGGGGGCAATGTACCAATGTACCATGATATGTGAGTCGATTCGCAATGCTTTACAATTGATTCACATACACTACCATTATTAAGCGGGCCACTTGGGGATATATTGAAGATAAAAGGGTATCTTTACTTGCTTCTCATTAGGGCTATGTCATTAGGGCTAAGTAGTAATTGCATTACAATATCGCATCATCGTTTTCGACCCCTTGTGCTCTTTGCAGCGACCGTCTTCTTACCTACAGCCGCTTTTTCCTCGTCGGGAGCTTCGCCCTCTTGGCCTTCACCTAGACTACGGCGCCTAACCGTTCCGGTTGATACTGCCACGAACTCCTCCTCGCTGTCACTCTCGCCCAGGTTGAATAGCACCGGCATGCGAAAACCCTCCCCGCCGACCTCGTCATCGTACCCTTTGCTCTGATCCAGGGTCAGAACGTCGATATCCTCGTCTTCTCTATCCAGTCTTCGCTTGTTGATCTCCTCTTGCGGGTGGATGTCGAACTCATCTTCCTGCTCTATATACTCGACGTTCTCCTCGACCTCGACAAAGTCCGGCGCCAAGGCCGACCAGCGCTGCGGCGTGGTCACCGACCATATGTAGATGCGGCCGGTTTCAAGCCCGCAAGCGGCTAGTAAAGCTCTGTGCGGGTGCCACTCGATGACGCCTTGCTCCTCCTTGGGTCCCTCCAACATACGCACCAGACTACCATGATTCCGCTCCCATATATATAGCTCATGATTATTATATGTAGACGCCGCCACGTACTCTCCTGTGGCACTAAATGTGACGTGGTTCCAAGAAAGTCGATTTACGACATCCTGGAACTTATGCTCGAGTGGCATTTGTATGGTATCGGGGTCGAGGTCCTCGGCGGAGAGGTTGGGTAGGTGAAAGGTCCTGATGATGCGATCTTGCGAATTGACCAGCAATTCTCGCCCTGACCCATTAAGCCGTAGCGTAGTCACCACAGAGCTGCATATCTTTTCGGACCATATGATCTCGTGAGTGTTTGCGTCAATGATGTTGAACCGGCCCTTATTTGTACCTGCAAGGATATGATGTCCTGTAGTCGTCCATACCGTTGCAGTCGTCATCTGTTTTGCATCATCCTTCGCCTGCTTCTCCTTGGTCGCTGCATCGGCATCGGTATTGGTTCGTTTGGGCGCAGAAGGCAGTGTATGTTTGATATCGCTCGAGCCGGTCATATCAACCAGTGATGGGGGTTCGTCAAATATGGACGCGACAAACTTATTACTGGATTCACCCTCTAGTTAGCCTTATGAAGAGTCACGTCGCAATTAGTAAATACAAAACTTACTGGTCCCACGGGTGCAAGTCCGCTGTGTAGATAGGCGCGCGAAAACGCACTTCTCGATACCTCGTGCCATCCTGCAGATCCCACAGTACCGCTCTCCAGCCTTGGCAGGCAGAGAGCAGGTAGCGGCCGCATCTCGACCAGCTCAACGAAGTTATTGCCGCTCTATGACCTCTTAACTTCCGAGCTACGCCCATAGTTTCAAGATCCCAAACCACCACGGTGCCATCGACGCGACCGGAGGCTAGGTAGTCGCCTTTGCGATTGAATCGTAGACATGTCGTGTGGCCGGATCGGATGGTGTTGGTGATGTTTTCAGGATAGTCCTGCAGAAGGTAGTCGTCGGAGAGCAGTAAATTCATGTCGGCGCACCCATATTGGGGAAGTATACTTAATATACTAAGTTTACTGACGCGACGACGTTGAATTGAGGTTGAAATCAGTGCTCGAGTCTAATGATTGTTATGTTTGGGTACCCCGACTCCAATAATTTGCTTTCTCCAAGTTCCGGTTCGCAAGCACAAGCTGAATTGGCAGGGATCTTCACAGGGACCTCCCGCAGATCCCCCCACTTTATATCGTTACCGGGATAGTGGCATGGTACCCGCTAGTATTCCTTTTTCTTTTGACGGCACCGTGGACGTATTGCTTCGAAATCCACGAGCGCTCCGTGGAAAATATGGCAAATTCAAGGCACGCAATTTCTTCAGACTCGTCATCTAATTATAACACGTGACTAACGCTTTGAACTCAGGTTTGAGTATGTTAAGCATTTCGAGCAAATCGATAACCTCTTGCCGAATACGTGGGTGGTAGTAAGGATAGACGGGAGAGGCTTCACCAAGTAATATCCTCAGCTTTGAAATTCAACATGTATACATTTCTGATCGTCAATGTAGGTTATGCGCCAAATATAATTTCGAGAAGCCCAATGATCGTAGAGCTCTTGACCTCATGAACGCCGCCGCCAAGGCTGTTATGACCGATCTCCCTGACATCACTATCGCATATGGAGTCAGCGATGAATATAGGTATTTCAGTTCTCATGCCTCGTAAAGGGCGGATAAAAAGATGCTCAGCTAAAACTCATCAAGCTTCGTATTTCACAAGACTTGCAATCTATTCGAAAGAAGGTCTAGGTGAGTCACTCGTAGAACAACAACGTTGAATACGTCTTATTAAGGGGTGTGTAGCAAGATAGTATCGACAATCGTCTCGACATTCACGGCATACTATGTTTACCTATGGCCAACTTATTTCCAAGGCCAGCCGTTATCACTCCCTCTTCCTAGTTTTGACGGCCGAGCTGTTTGCTACCCCAGCGTGCAGAACCTACGTGACTATATGAGCTGGCGCCAGGTCGACTGTACGTCTCTACATCACATTCTGTAAAGTAACGAATTCTGATGACAAAACAGGCCACATCAACAATCTATACAACACCACATTCTGGGCACTTGTTCAGCTGGGAGGCATGTACGCAAAGGATGCCGAGAACCTCCTAAAGGTCGGTCGCCTCCTTTTTCTTTTGGACGAATCAAGCTGACCAGAAACCAGGGCACCCTTGCCGCCGATAAGAACGAGATGTTATTCTCAAAGTTCAGCATCAACTACAATAAAGAGCCCGAGATCTTCAAGAAGGGAAGCGTTATATATCGTGATGTAGGTTTTATTCGTCTTCTACGGTATACCTGTGTAATTTAGTATCGTGCTAACGATGGCCAGTATGAACTCGTCGAGCCAGGTAGTCACGACGTAGCAAAAGAAGCCGATGAGCTGGCGGAACCCGTGCAACAGTCTAAAACGCAGAGCGAGAACGACAAGAAGCGGCGCGCGAAGGCGCGGGTGCTGGTCGATCATGTAGACATTATAAAGGACGAGTTCTGGGAGAGACGGCCCTGGCTGCTATCCAACAAACCAGGGAAGATACCCAAGCAGACATAATCATAAAACTTCCAAGATCGCGCCCAATCGTCATTTCTCTATCGATTAAAAGTGGTTTCTAAACTTCGTGATCAACCCCCTAAACCGAACAGAGCCTATGCGTAGACAAGCGAATCAGCTCAACCGCCGTCCCGCTCCAAGAAGCCGAACCAGACGCAAACGACGACACCGTCCCGGTCCAAGAATACCCGAAACCGCCATGGAAGATACGCAACCGCAATCATCTCAAAGCTGGTTTGAAGGTGGAAATATAATTGGCGTGGCAATTGGTGCTACCTTCCTATCCGTCTTCATAATCATGATTGTGATTTGGTTAAGCTGGCACCGTAACAGGGCTGCCGTTGGGCGAGAGCTGCAACGAGATCCCCACGAGAATGACATCCCGTTAGAACGTGTCCAAGCGCATGTCCTATAAAGATGGTATGCTATACCTGGCGCTTGGGAGACGTAGGATACCTAATGGAGGCTGTGGAATGGTATGAGGACGTTGGGTGGTGAAGGAATCCCTGCGGATATCGAGATAGAGAGCTATAGCTGGTTGTGTCTCTAATCAAGACCTTTCTTCTTCATCCTCCAGATGTAGACTTAATCCGTCGCTTATCCTCTTTCCGCTTGCGCCTCGCGTCTCTCCTCGCGCGTCGTTCCTCTTTGGTCTCCGTAGCCTTGATCTGTTGCCGCTCTGCCTTCTTTGACTTCTTCTTCTCGACCTTCTTAGCGGCGCGCTCCTCTGCCTCTTTCCTTGCCTGCTTCTTTGCCTTTCTTTGCCTCTTCGCTTCTCGTCTCGCTCTCCTCTCCTCCTTTGTCTCCTTTGTCTCCTTCTTGGCCTTCTCGTCACCACTAGTCGCAGCTGGTGTTCCTACGCCGCTATCCGGGGGCGTTGGGAGGCCCGACACCTCATTCAGTCCGACCGTGCCCTCCATGACGCCGCCCCTCACAAACGAAGAGTATAGGCCCCTGGTCCCCGTGTACTTGCCAATGCCTTTCGACGTGATCTTTTCCAGCGCGCCGCCTTTGAGTGTCTGCTTCATGGTGCCGCTCTTGGTGTCGATGCCCTTGAGGGCCTGGTCGAAGGCATTCAACCACCATGCCTCGGCCTTGTGGTCCGCTTTCTTGTGTCCTAGTCCGCTACCGTCGTCGTTGCGCTTGATCAACAAATGGTGTGTCAATCCGTGCGAGTCGCTCGTCGGGTGCAGCGAGTGCCCGGTGCCCCGCCACCCTTGGGCGGTTAGGATGGCGTGCGCGTTCATGGGGCGCGTCTAGGGAAATATGGCGATCGAGTATGTGTACTAGGAGCTCTTCGTATTGTGTCTGTTTTCACGAAAACGAGTGTTGTTATGAGATATAGTTGGATTGGTTAACGTGGGATCGAATCAGTATCTTCGTTAATTAGAAAATGTTAGATGGAAATTTTTAGCGGGGCTTCTTGTATCATGGATAATTGCATACGTCTTAACGGGGCTTGAAAGGGGTTATAACGAAGAAGATCAAAGAAGCGAACACAACCGTGCGGCAAAACATTCAAGCATCTTGTGGGGTAATGGCTGCCCACCCTGAGAACGGGAAGTGCTGGTTCGAATCCAGTCGAGACCTATATTTTTGCGTCCTTATTCCCTCTTTTCTCACGGACCAATCTAGTTGTGTCCTATACTACACACGAGTTACACGTCATCAATATGCTGGTATACATTCACTCTCATCCATTACAGAAGATGACAGTTGTCTTAACTATGCTGCCCTTCAGATTCCCGTATGGAATTATATGGTCAAGAACTAAATGCATCAATACTTAGTCTATTTTATAGCTGCTGTAAACATTAGGTAGTCTTACTTCTAAATTTTCGTCTCTGGCAGCTAAATATATCATATTCAAGGGACTCTAAACTCTGCTTCGCTGCTCTGCGAGAGGTTCGCCCAGTTCAATTCCCTTAGCATCGACATCGATCTCTCCGATGTGGCCCGTAGCAAGCGTATCGCCAAACAGTTCCGCAATCTCCTCTAGCGACTTGCCCGAAGTCTCCGGCAGGAAGAAGAAGTAGATGACAGCGGCGGCGAAGTTGGTCGCGATGAAGAGGGAGTAGTACCTCCAGCTAACCGCCGCGATAGCCAGAGGCGTGATCTGAGATAAGACAATGGCAACGATGGCCTTAATAAAAACAGCCACGGCGACTCCTTTTGAACGAAGGAAGAACGGGAACATCTCGGAGCTGAGGACCCATATCATGGCGTTGAAGAAGACCGCGTAGGCCATCGAGTACAGGAAGATAAACGCGATGGCGCCCCGGGCCCCGGAGAGGTCGCCGTTGCTCTGTCCGTACACCGCGCTGAGCGCCATGCAGATCGAGATCATCACACAGAGGACCAGGGACCCGATCCACATCGTGCGGGCGCGCGGCCACTTGTCGGCTACGAAGACGAGGTAGATGATCTGTCCGATGACACCCATCATTCCGTAGATACCCGAGATCAGGAGGGCCTGCTTGCCCGTAAAACCCGCGGTGGCGTAGAAGATGTTCTGGAAGTTCTGGATGACCTGGGACCCGCTGAGCTGGCTCATGGACAGGATGAAGGCGGCGGTCATTGTGCGACGGAGGTATTGTCGGGAGAACAGCTGACCTATGGCCGAGAGCCAAGACGAGTTGCTTTGTGTCTTCTCGAAGTTGATCTGCTCACGTATTTGAATCATCTCTTGGTTAACTAGATCATGATCCTCGTCCGTATCGTGGAATCTTAGGAGGACTGCCGGATAATCAAATAAGCTTCTTTGAATCCGATATTTAAGGATTCACATAATTAAAAACGTACTTCTCTTCGCTTCCTCGTGGCGGTCTTGTTGGATCACTATTTATTCATAAGTCAGTCTGTTTTCCAACTCTCTAATATAACCACATAGATTCAACTTACGCCAACGAGGAGAAAAGGGAACGAAGCAAATTCCAACAGCCAAAGCCACAGCAGCTGGGATCTGCATAGATAGGGTGATTCGCCATTGGGCATTGCCTGAAGCGTACGACCCTCCGTAGCCGATCCAGTTGGCGATAGCAAATCCACAAGCGATGGCCATTCCTTGTAGACCGACAACAAATCCTCGTTGCTTTGGCGGCGAGATCTCGGCGATGTAGATAGGTACGACACTCAGGATTTGTCCGCAGGCGAAGCCAGCAATGGCTCGGCCAGCAATCATCATGCCGACATTCACTGAGCCTGCTTGGATTGCTGCACTGCAAATCGCTATCACCGTATCAGTTTGCAGGCTTGTTGTCCCCTAGCTATAGAGTCGCTTACCGAGAATCGCAGCCAAGAGTATTGTGTATTTTCGACTGAACTTATCGGCTAGATAACCTGCACTCGCACTCCCCAATGCTTGACCTGCATTGTAACAAGATACAATAGCCCCTATACTATTGTTAGATCATGCCATGGCTTGATATCTTAGTCGGAGGAGATTGTTTACCTGAAAGTGCTGCATTGGCTTTCGACGGGCCAAACATATAAAGCTTGAATGTATCTTGACCTAACGTCGTTCCGATGATACCTTTTCTTCTCCATTAGTCTATTCTGTCCTCGATTCCATTGTTAGGGGTCAATAATTCTTACCGCTGTCAACACCGTAGATAAGCCCGCCCAAGGCAGCAACCAACGCGATGCCAATGATAAGTAGGCGAGTCATGATGATCAACTCAGTCGCCAAGCCGGTATCCAAAGAACAATAGGAGGCGATGATCAAACCTGGAATAATCGACGGACCTCGAGTTTTTCTGTCGTTCGACACCTAGGATACCCGAGGTCTCGCCATCTCGCCGCGGACGCCTCTGACCCGAAATCGGGATCCAGGGGTTAACCAGATTGGAGCTCACTATTCCCCATCCTGCCCATTTCGCGTGCCAACCCGCGAAGCCGCGAGCGTTAGTCAATCAGTCCACCCCCAGCTGAAAAGATACGGGGTAGGCAAGTTATAGCTAATAGGACGACGAGTATGTACTCCACGATCTCCGCAACCCGGGTCCCAGGAATCTTGTTAGACCCTCTTGGCGGCTGGGGAGCTAGCCCCAGACACCCCAAGTTTCGGTGAAGCATCCTACCGAATGCTAGGAGCCTCTCGGACTAGTCGGGTTGCCGAATGCGGGATGGAGTCCAGATTATCCCCAAATATCATATGTATTAACTCGATGGTACGACATATAGCTTCTGGTCATAACGGCAGTTATTTCTATTTCAATTGATGGCGGCTCTAGCACGAGTCATCATAGAGTCACTATGTCAGCCCCGAGACTAACTGCTCCGACATTCGAACACCATCACAGCGGGTTCGGTCTAGGATATTCGGAACCCAGGCTATCGTGGCAGTTTGAAGCAGACAGTAGTACTCCAACGGGATGGACGCAGAGTAAATACGACATTGAGATTACATGGGTGGCTGATCAAAGAGTTGACAACTTTTCGGTCGACTCCAATGAATCGATTCTCGTTCCATGGCCCGCAAGACCGCTAAGGTCAAGGGAAAGTGCCAGTGTGCGAGTCCGCAGCTCGGGAAAAGGAGCAGATGGTTCGGTATCCGAATCTCCTTGGTCTTCGGCAAGCATTGTGGAAGCCGGATTCCTAAACCGAGATGACTGGACGGCATCGTTCATCACATCATCCGATAGGATTGGACCAAATGGACCTCTGCAGCCTTTGAGATTCCGGAGACAGTTCACATTGGACACTCCGCCGGGGAAGAAATGGCATGCGAGGTTATACGTCACCGCGATGGGTGTTTTCCAAGCTTACATCAATGGCAAGCGTACAGGCGACGAAGAGATGGCTCCGGGGTGGACGAGTTATAAGCACAGGCTCAACTACCATGTTCATGACGTCACCTCTTTATTGCGCCCAAACGAACAAAATGCCATCGCGATCGAGGTTGCGGAAGGCTGGTATGCGGGAACTCTCGGCTTCCGAGGAGGGACGCGATTTCTATATGGTGATAAACTGGCCGTCCTGGCTCAGCTCGAAGTTTTCAGCGACGATTGGTCCTTCTCTTCGGTTCTCGTGCCGAACGAAGACTGGCAATGTTGCGGAAGTCCTATTCTGAGCAGTGAGATCTATGATGGAGAGACTTACGATGCGAGACTAGAAGATGGGCAATGGAACGTCCCATTTTCTTCAACGGACTCGAATGAATGGAAGCCTGTAACCACTGTTCCCTGGCCATCAGCAGAGCTTGTATCTCCAGATGCGCCACCTGTTCGAGTTACCCAAACGATAGAAGCTGTTGACATATTCAAGTCTAACAGCGGAAAGACAATTATCGACTTCGGACAAAATCTCGTGGGAAGAGTCCAGGTACGTAAGATCGATGTGCCGGAGGGAGTTTCTGTGACAGTCATGCATGCCGAGGTCATGGAGCACAACGAACTTGGAACGCGGCCGTTGCGGTTAGCAAAAGCTACAGATACCGTTATTTCAGCTGGTAAGGTGATTCAGGACTGGTCCCCGAAGTTTACGTTCCACGGGTTCCGCTACGTCCAAGTAGACGGCCTGCCAGAAGACAGCCCGTTGCTTTCCAAAGACAACTTCGTGGCTCAGGTTATGCACACCGATCTCAAACGAAGGGGAAATTTCACATGTTCCAACGCACTGGTCAACCAATTGTACCAGAACGTGATTTGGAGCATGCGCGGGAACTTCCTGTCGATCCCAACAGACTGCCCGCAAAGGAACGAGCGGCTCGGCTGGACGGGCGACATCCAGGTTTTCTGTCCGACGGCCAGTTTCCTGTTCGATACTGTGGGCATGCTCAAAGACTGGCTCCAAGATCTCGCGGCCGAGCAGCTTCAAGAGGGGCGAGGCAGTATTCCGCCGTTCGTTTGTCCCGAGATTCCTATGTCGGGCTGGCCGCACATGCCCGAGGCTATCTGGGACGATATTGTCGTCTTGACGCCGCATGTCCTTTATCAATTCTCAAATGATAGAAAAATCCTCTCACGCCAGTTCGCTGGCATGCAAGGGTGGCTAGAAAATGGTGTCAAGAGGGGAGCAGACGGTCTTTGGGACGAAGACCACTGGCAACTTGGCGACTGGCTAGACCCAAAAGCGCCCCCTAATGATCCATCCAACGGACCGACAGATACGATTCTCGTTGCCGACGCATATCTTGTCCATACTACCGAAGTATTCACAGAGGTCTGTAAAGTGCTAGGGAAGGTAGAGTTAGTCGAGAAATATAGCGCACAAACAGATGATCTGCGACGCAAATTCCAGCACAAATACATCACACCGGCTGGCAAACTGATGTCAAATACGCAGACAGGCATCGGCCTGGCTATACAGTTTGCCCTGTACCGAAATGCCCAAGAGTATAAACTGGCAGCACATGATCTCACGCAGCTAGTCCAACGCGCTCGATTTAACATTGCCACGGGCTTTGCCGGAACACCCGTCATTGCCCATGCTCTCACGAAGGTATGTCGATCACAGCTCGCTTACCGGATGCTGTTAGAGAAGACCTGCCCGTCATGGTTATATCCGGTCACAATGGGAGCGACAACTATCTGGGAGAGGTGGGATAGCATGCTGCCAGATGGTTCAATAAACCCGGGAACGATGACGAGCTTCAACCACTACGCGCTCGGATCGATTGTAGACTGGCTACATGCGACAGTTGGTGGTATAAGCCCAGCCGAGCCTGGATGGAAGCAGATTCTCGTCCGTCCGATCCCCGGTGGAAATGTTACACACGCAAATGTGTCATTTAAGGGGCCGTACGGTCTTGTTAGCTGCAAGTGGAAACTGGACGACAAGAAATTCTCCATGTCTCTGACAATCCCTCCAAACACAACAGCAAAAGTGATTTTACCATCGGATCTCCCGAGTGGAGTCGCCCAGGATGAGGGAGTCAAGCATCAGATCCTTGGATCTGGCAGCTATGATCTAGAATGCAACTTTGAAGCAGCGGAATGGCCACCACAACGCCTTATTGCCCCTCACATAAGCCCCCCGGATGAAGATATTGCGTGAAGCACTAGGTGATTCGGAGTTGGTAGATAGGTAGAATCAGCAGTAGACTGCTTTTCATTATAGCTAGAATTAGATTACAAAGGATAATATGCAATAGATCTTGGATAGAGCATGATAGAAATAGAATTCTAGGAACATATACTGAAAATTGTAGTCTACCTGGGAAAAAGGATGGAGAGGAGTGGTTTTGTAGTAGCTCTAGCACCTAAGACCCCGCATATAGGGCTGAACTACCTGTACGTTAGGCGCTTAGATGTGCAAACCCCACCAGGTACACCCCCAAATCCAACCCCGCAACAAACCCTGCCGCCTAGACCATATTTTCTCCGTCGCGCTCCAGCACATGCCACTGTTTTGCTGCAACCTTTAGACCAATTGGATATGAATGGGAGCTCTATTCTTTAACATTCCCCTTCACCATACCGTCACTTGATTATATCCTACCAGGTACTTTGGATCTCAGCTTCAGCTGTGTTTTCCGTCAGAACATTCTTTCATTTGATCTACTCAACCAAGCTCAAGCTTGCAATCATCTAAACAAACCCACCTTAACGCAAGCCAAACCAAACCAAAAACAATGCTCCGTCGACCCCCCACGACCCTCACCCTCACCGCCGAGGACGTTGCCGCCTACGAAGACCGACGGTTCGCCTCTCAGGCGCAGCAGTCGCAGACGCAGGGCCACTCGCCCGCGGGGCACCCACACCAGACGGCCATGGACACGTCCTCATCGTCCTCGTCCTCGTCCTCGCCTATGCCCCCGCCGCCGCACACACATACGCAAGCAGGAGGTGACGACGAGGACATGCGGGACGTAGCCGAAGAAGAAGACGAAAATGACGATGAGGAGATCGACGATACGGACGACCCCTTCGGCACAGGCGCCACGGCCCCCCGCCGCTCCGCCCGCGAGCAGCTGCACAACCGCCCGGTGTCTCCTGGCCAGGCACGCGCCGCGTATCTGCAGCAGATGCGAGCTACGAGAAGCCATCAGCAGCAACCTCAACCTCCTCCTCAACATCAACCCACCGCACCAGCAGCGCCGACCAGAATGCAGCGCATCACCGGAGCACCGACACAGCAAGCGCGAACAACAGGGCTAGGCACGGCGCGGTCGGCGGCCGCGAGCCGGCAGGGGAGCAACGAGCCCTCGGCGACGGCACAGGGACGCATGATGACGCGCAGCCGGGAGGAGCGGATCGGGGTCGCGCCGCACGCGGCAGCCGCGCCGTCGAGGCGACGATAGCATCCGCCTTGATGGAGACGGTAGGGCCGGTCTCCTCCTTTGTGTGGCTGTACTTGGTATGCCTGCCTACATTATCTACAATAATGGCGTTGTCACATTGTGCCTGCTGCTGCTGAAAGAAGCGAGCAATATGGGAGAGAAAGAGAGCAAACAAAAAAACAAAGAGGCTTGGCAGATATATGGAGGAATATCTCGGTGAGTCCGCTGTCTGATTTGAGATTTTAGGAATCCTCGAAAACCAGCTACTAGGCTGGCGCAACTGCTGACTTCTTACAGTGGGAGCCCCTTACGAGAGATATACACCCTACCACCTTCCGATTCCGACGCACCACGACTCCAGCAGCCTCTATTCCATACCCAGCACACAGACAACGCAGCAAGCACCAAGCAGCATCTTCTTGTCTCTCTTTCGCATCCACATCAAAGTACGGCGAAGCGTCCCCTGATCCGAAGCCACCTCACCACCCGCACGTAGCTCGCAGAACCTCAGCGTCCCTCATCAGAGGGGCTGCACCTGGGCTCTTCTAGCAAGCGACTCCGTCCTCACGCCTATCAGCCAAGCGTTGTCTAGAGACAGCTGCATCTTGCATGGCGGAAGCGGTTTAATCGTGCGTGGGGGTAAGGGACTTCGGGGACGTGGAGACCAGGAAATGATGTGAGTGGTGGGAAGATGAGAGGGTTGCTATGTGTTTTGTGTTGTCTATTGTGTTGGGGGTGGGGAAGGTGGTTTGCTGTCTTGTCAATCTGGTGAGAAGTACGGATGAAGGCTTAGTTGGGGAGAGAGATGAGATATGCTGGCAGAGTTGGGATGAGAAGTAAGTAACTCAGCCCGGTATTTTGCCCTAAGCAGATCCTACATGATGAGACGTGAGACATGAGCCACATGTTGTTTGCTGCAGACACAGTCACTGACAACCTGTCTACACAGCAGAACTAGCATGGACCATCTGGTATGTGAAAATGGAAGTAGAGGGCTGGCTGTGGATATGGAACACTGATTTGGATCACGGAGCTAGGGTACGGGTTAGATCTTGTATTAGCCGATGTTCTGGGGAGTGCAGGATAGCTTAGTACCGCATAAGACAGCGATCATTAGAGCTGTAACACCAAGCGTGCACTCATGCCATTGCCATATAGTGACATATTTGAGAAACATAAACGCTGCGTGTATTGTCAGTTATTTGTCTACAGAGTTAGATTGCCTGACAACTCAAGGCATTGAATGAATGTTACACAGGGCACTGAATCACGTAGAGCACATATGTACCTAGGTAGACAACACTGAGAACTCGGTGGTCAAAGCTATCGATTAGGCCCTAATGATATCTAGGACAGCATAAGGCCGTATCAACAACATAATAAGTCCATCCTTCAATCCCTGCCTGCCGATGCTCTCTCTTTAAAGAGGCAAAGTGCAAGGGAAAGTAGTCAGGACGCCACCACTGATCGATTCTGCTGATCATCAAATTCCTTTCCTTTCCTTCCCGCCTCCCATACCCTCCTGCCATCATTACGCGGCGTACCTAGGCAGGCACTGCTGCTGCCGCCGTCTCAGATCCCTTTTTGTTTCTTCAATTATCTGAATCCCTCGTAAACGTTCCCAATCCAGCGCCTATGCCATGGTCGGTGGAAAAATGCAAAAGAGTCGAACAAGGGACACACAAGAAGAGGTGCGTGGGGCAGTGTCAATTATTGCCACGCTCGAGTCGTCGGGGAGGTTATCATGGTATCTCAAACATCCGTATACACAAAAACACCACATAAAAAAAAATAAGAAACAAGAAAATGGCAATGCTACAAGAAGCAAGGGTAAAGCACCGCAATGTGGAAATATCGACGTCTCTCACGACGCCAAATATTCCCCATCGCCATCAAGTTTTCGCAACTTAGTTTTTCGACGACCCTGAAGCTGACGGCTTGAGTTTGATCTTCAACTTAGTCGGCGCTCCCTTAGACGGGGGAGGAGAGGAGGCGGGGCCGGAGGAATGATGCCCCTGTGACTGCTGCGATTGTGTCTGCGTTTTCGACGGCGAAGGGTTGGAAGTAGAACCGCCCATGGGAAGCGGCTTGCGCATCCCCGGCAGCGGTTTTCGCACCTTTCCGTCACTGCCCGGCTGCGACGAGTGTTGTGATAGAGTAGAGGAAGTCGGGGTCGTATTGATGGTATTCTGATACCCCGACGGCCCGGACGGCGAGGCCATCCTCTGCGACGAATCAATGGCCCTGTGAGCGGGCGAGCTCGGCGCAACCGACGGGCGTGGACTGCTGAGCCCAGACTTGCCGACCTTACCGAGCCTGTCCTCGGGCTTGCGATGCTTAGGCGTGGCCCGGATCGATCCCGCCTGCGCCGTGCTGTCCTTGTCTTTCCGCAGACGCAACTTGTGCCAGGCCGTGAACTTCACCGTTCTCAGCAATCTGCGCTTAGGTCGTTTGCCGAGTTTCTCAAGCTTCTTCCTGGGAATACTTGACGTATCGAGCTTAACGATCTTCGTCGGCCTCGGGCTATCGTGTTCGCTGCTAGCACGCTTGGGTGGTCTTGGGAGCTTAGCCATCAAATTACCATTCCCATTGGCTTTGGGAGTTGCTGCCCTGGGCTCCGCCTGCGGGACTTCAATCGTAGGCCGTACAGGAGCCTGGACAGAGATGCTATCCCTATAAGATTTATCTGCCTTCGATTTCTCCTGCTTTGATTTCTCTTGCTTTGACTTCTCCAGGGATCCCGAAGGAGTGGCTCCTCGAGATGCGACAGCAATGACCGATTGCTTTACTACCTGCTTGGGACCTGCCTTGTCTTTTGGTTCCTGCATGCTCGGCAGCTTTATGATGGGTGCGGCCGGCCTCTCTTTCGGCGTAGACGTCTGCTTTTGAGTTGGGGCGGCTGATTTTGGTGCAGGAACGGGGTCTAAGGGTTTGGGTGTCGGCGCAGCTGGAAGCGGGGGAGCTTGGGTTGTAGCAGGTGTAGGAGGCTTAGCACTTATACTCATACTACGGTTTAGATTGAGCGTGATAGTCCGTTTAGGCTCTGGTTTTGGCGGCAACTGCTGGGTAGCGTACGTCTTGCGCGGTTTTACCCTATAATGCCGCTTGAACTTCACCAGGCATCTGTGTCGACCCTTCTCCCCACGCTCGGCGGTCCAGTAAGAAGGATACTTGAAAGAAAGTAAGAGAGATTGGTCCTCCTCAAACAAGATCGAGCAAAGCTCGAGAAGGTTAACTCGCTCAGCTACACTGAGGATGGGCGATTCCATCGCAGTCCAAATTGCCGTCTGCAGATTTTCGTCATCTGTAGTTTCCTTTTTCAAGGCGGCACGGGCTGCGGCGAGATTCTCCTTTCGAGCCTTTGCCTTCTTTCGAGCCTCCATTATGTCACTATTCTGCTCGATGATAAGCTCGTCCCCTGTCGGGCGCTCTGGAGCCTGCTTCTCTGGCTCGTTTTCTCCGATTGCGATGCTGGCGAGGCCGTGGCAAAGCGCTTCGAATAGATGATGCCGAACGAACGGAGAAGGATCTGTACTGACTAAAAGGAATAAAAACCGCATGAACGAGGGACGCGAGAGCATTCCTAGCTCGACTAGACACTGACAAGCCTTGATGCGGACAAGGTCATAAGTCTTATCTTGAAGATATTGGACAAATATGATGTGATTGGTAGGGATGATCTTAGCCTTCATCAGACGACAAAAGGCGTCGAGAGCGGCGGTGGTGAAGCAGTTCTGGTATGAGGGAGAGTATTCGTCCATCCTACGGTATCGTTCAATCTCTTCGTATGCCAAATCGCGAAACTCTTCCGGTTCCGGATCGACAGCCTCTTCCATCACTTCATCTTCATCGCCATCACCAAATGAGAAGGACATGGTCTTTGGCTGCTGCTTGACTTTCTTAGCGTCAACAAGCTGGCACGTCGCTAAGGCCTTGATCAAGCAGCATATGTACTGCTGGTCCGAGTATATATTGTCCTTGTTATCATTATTCTGAAGTTGCTCCAGAATAAATCTCCTGCCCTCTTTTGGACATCTGCCGTCTTCGCCGCGAACACGAGCTATAGCTTCAGGAATAACGCGTTGGACTAAGTATTGGCGTTTGTCCGAAAAGTCGTTCGGTCGGGGAATATAGGTTCCTGGATGACAGAAGAAGTGCTGGAAGACCCTCAAGAGATGACGGAGCCCAATCCAGTTTACGTGTTCATTGGCCGCGTGCCGAGGGAGCTCTTCAGCAGCCATGATGCGTATTCCGTAGTAGTACCGAGGGTCCAATAACGTTCTAGTGAGTATAGTAGAAACCAAAGGATGTGGCCCAGTCTTATTAAAACTCCGGTTGAGAAAGAGCATAGAGTCTTGCTGGGCAACAACATCCCTATCTTGCTGAAGTTGAGACGCGTACATGTAAGCTGGGAGGTTTGTCTGCATGTCGCAAATCCATTCGAAATCAGCATCCATTCGAATCCATTCGTATGACTCTTGGTCCATCTTCTGCTCGGTCTCTTCGTCCCAATCACGAAAATCCCATTCCTCCATGTCATCGGGTTGCTGCATTACATCCCCTAGGTAATATAGCGTCTTTTGACCGTCTTCATCACCTCTTGCATTACTGCTAGCTACTGCCCTTTCACGTTGTCGGCGGTTCCTCTTAAGGCGCTTGTACTTCGTGTTGTAGGGTATTTCGAACTTCACAGACTTGGCCGAGTCTTCCCGAATTTCTACTATATGTTCGTATGGTGTGCCGTCGGCCTCGTGAATTCGGATAGTCATGGGACCGGTAAAAGAGGATTGTGGCTCGGCTAGAAGGACGGCGTGATCCTCTTCCATCACAGCTCTCCAGAATTCCTCCTTCTTGAGCTGCCTGGGCCTGATAAAAGCAATATCTTGCTTTTGAGAGATTGTCATCTCGACACATAATCGCTTCTTATTGAATCGTTGATGGACCACGAATCTCGGGCAACCAGACATTAGTACCCATTGATTCCAGAAGTGCTCTAATCTTGAGTTGCATGTCTTCTCGCAAGCTCTGCGGAAAGCATCGGACCCCAGGATATCATCCGTTGCTTGGGCGGATGTATTCGCTTTGGTCACCATACGTGAAATAATTCTCGAAATTCCCGTAGTGCTGGTAGATTTCGAAAGACGCCGATCAAGGATAAATAACACAAGCGGTGCCTTAAGGTTCATGAAATCAACTTCAAAGCTGCCTAGATAGAGGGTCTCGCCAAGGTCATGAAGAGAAGGCCGCTTGATGTCAGTTTCGACTAGTTTATCAGACATGGTTTTCATGCGAAACCGGAATTCGTTGTTGCCACATAGAGCCTTCATGAAGTGATCAGTTAGAAACCAGGCGAGGCCGGTGACAAGCCAGATATCTGCCTTCGTGTTAGGGATGATGTTGATACCAAACCACTGGCACGCCAGTGAGTGCACTAGCGTCCTCGTGACCTCGACTTCGGTGTCGATTACATTTGCTGGGTAGAGTAGCCTGGTGCTACAGAGAGAGAATGCACATAAGGGTACAGCATCTTCTATCATGTCGTCAACAAAACAGACCTTGTAACTCTCGAACGGATAGGCTCCGAAGGTGAGAATCAAATAATCTATCGCTGTGACCAGGGTGGAACAGGTGTTTCTGACTTCCTCCGCGCGGCCCGGGAGACAGTATCCATGTACTTTGACGACAGAGCGGTTCAGCTTAGCGTCGTCCTCCTCGCTTCGAAATTCCGACCATAGGTCAACGTGCTCGAACGGCCCGACAGCGAAGCCAATGTGTTTAGCAGCCTTGTTACGTTCCACCTCAAAGGTCATCGTTTTCTTGGTTTCGTCATCTTTGTTGATAACTTCACCGGTCAGATAGCCCGAGCAAACAACTGTCATCTCCAACTGCTTATCCTCCTCCGTAAGGGAAATTTGTCGCCTATGCGGCTCTTCCTCTCCGAGCTTTCGTTTGCGACTTCCGTTGGTATTTGACTGCGGTTGCGGCGTAGATGGCTCATGGTAGGCATCACCAAGGGTACGAGGGCATGTGATGGATATCTTCCAATTATTGCGGCTGCCGGGGTCGTCTATACAGGGGAAAATAGCAGAAGCAGTTCCAGGCTCGATAGAGTGACGCGAGTAGACGTGCGGATATCGGGTATCCGTCTCGTTGACGCCAACAAACTGGAGACCGTCGGTGTCATTTTTTAGCTTAAAGGGAATGCTAACTCGATAGCCTCCGATGGTGCCGTCGGAGTGCAGGAGGAGGGCTTGCTGGTCAGCTTTCTGAGAATCCCGATTCTTCCGTAGAACCTCTTCGACACTTGGGAGCTTGACCCTGATAGAACCATTGAAAGGCGTGCAGCATTTCAAGTCGTGGTTCACCGCCGATACCTCTTTGCGCCGATGGTGTAGCAACGGCTCCATGCGATGCTTCCTAATCATCCACTGGGGCGCCGACCATCGGTAATTTTTAGGTGTTCCTGCCAGCTCGCAAGGATCTTGGTAAGAAGCTTCCACTTCACAGTTACTAACTCTGATCTGCGATACGTCGATTTCGCATTGGCGGGCATCGATGAAAACCTCAGAGACGGTGTTATCATTATCTGTGGGGACTATCATAATATCGCTGCGGCCGTGGACACGCTTTTCGGCGAAGTCGATGTCTAAGTCGACGCTCTGGGCAAAGACGACGTAAAGGCGCGGAGGAGTGTCGTCAACGGGCAACTCGACGGGGGGAGTATCGCCTGCCCCAACGGCCTCAGGCTCCATGGCGCCGGGCATTTGGGCTTCTGCTAAGCCGCTACGCTTTCAAAGCAACGATCGTGTGCATCGGTAGGTATATGTGTAGTGTATCGAAGTAAAAATAGCGCGCGATCGATGGGTTCGGAATGGCGATAGCTGGCGCAAAGTGCTGACAAGTTGCGGTAGACCTAGTGGTTTGACGGAGATGCGAGTTCCCGGCACCAACCTCACGGTTGTAGCTCGCAGCCCTTAGTTTGCGGCATCAACTCGCCTAAAGATAAATCTGCTGCTTTCACTGTGCATACGGTTGGATGTTTATACGTGGGAGAGGAGGGGGTGTTTGCGGGAGGAAGGTGAGGATTAGGCCATTAACTTTGCGCTGTTCGAGAGCTCCCACCCGTGTCTCGCCAAACACGCGGAAGTTCAGTCAAAGGTTACGTGAGGTACGTAGAGAGCGGGTCCGTGCTCGGCAATGGCAGCAGATAAAGTGGATTATGTATTTATTAGTATATGCTTAGATAGGTATGTATATAAGCAGCTCGAATAATGCATATAATCTTTCCCCGAAAGTTATGTGTTGCAGATCTTGAAGACCCTTAGAAAACACATAGGTGATACAATTCCCGACATGACGGTACGTGGCAGACACCTCGAGCCTCGAGTTATATATACATACGTGTTGTTTCACATTCTATCTGAAGATACACTAAAGTATGAGATAGTGACATTGGCACTTTCTTTCCATTCATTTGATGGCTTGTCTTATTATATACTCAGGTATCTACTTGAGCACCCATAGGCACTAATTTGGTATTAATACTGTATTTGCCTTCATTTGCTCCCGTAGGAGCAGGGTTATGTACATGATATGTGGTATCTATCGGCCATTGCCCTTACTGTACGCCGAACCACGATAGCAACTGAAACACCTCGACGCTCAAGCAACCACGCATTCAGGATACCGAGGTATACCTTCCACCAAATAGCATGAGCATTGCGTACAGTCAAGATATGAGTTCAGTGCTTACGCTCGCGCCTCTCACGCCTCTTCTGTCTCTCGTGTACTTTCAGAATCTCCGAGTCTCGATATTCCATAGGTAAGTTGAAGTCGCACTCCATCATGTCCGGTATGGGATGACCCCAGGCCATAACAGTTCTTCCCCGTCGCCGACTTTTGCTAAGGGCCGCGTCGCGCTGATGCTTCTTCGAGAAGAAGGAAGTGAACTCTTTTACCACATATGGTTCTGGGGACTTCGGGGGAGGTTCGCCCCGAGATCGCTTCGACGCAGCATATCTTGCTCGCGCCAGTGCTTCATCATGCAGCTGCCTTGCGGAAGCGTCGACGTCGCTATAGTCCGGGGGATCACCATCGCTAGCGGCATCTGATATGGCTTCACCTTCCGCTTCGATATCAGCCATTTCCTGGTCTTCATCCAGGTCATCCGGCTCCTCAGGTTCCTCCAACTGCTCATCATTTGCGTCGTCACTTAGCTCTTCCTGCTCGTCTGCTTCTTCTGCTAAGGCGCGTTCTTTCATGAGCTTTCGTTTCTTCTCTTCCTGACTCCATATTCGGAACTTGTCCAAGATCGCTTGACAACCCTTAATGAAGTGATCTCGAGCAGGTTCGAAGGTTTTCTTGCGGCTTTCAGTGACACCGCTGACACCCATCGTTCTTAGCCAGTCATGACCTTGCAGCTCATTGAGCAGTCGGATAATCTGATCCTTCTCATGTTGAGCGCGACCTTTCTCCGTATTGCGGATTGATTTCTCCAGTCTTTCGGCTTTTTTGTGCACAGGGTCATAATATGCATCTTCCAGAGGGTCCTCGATATATTTACTAATATACCTTGGCTCAAGGAATGAGAAGTCGACCAGTTGGGAATCGTGCAAATCGGTAAACAGAATATCACTGTATGCTCGCACTGTCTGAGAGTGGGGTCGTATGCCTGTGTCGGGGGCAAGTGTCGAGGATTGCGATTGAATACGGGGGAGAGGATTGGTATCGACGAGAACGATTGGGGTATCAAGGTTAAGTACGTCTAAATCAGATGATCGTCAGTAATTGAATGACAATAGAAGGAAAACGAAATGTGGTAGGTGGTACCGAATAAGTTGCACGTACGTTGTTCTTTAGGGTCATTGCCGATTACTTCGTCATAATCGGGGAAATATGCCGACAGCTCACTCTTGAATCGAGTCGCCTCCTGTGACCGCAACTTGCGACCGGGCCGCTCTGTCGCCGAGCTGGTGTCGGCCACACTTGGTTGTAGTCTGTCCAACTCGTGTTTAATTCCATTGATGGCTTTTTCTTTGTGCTTCTTCAGCGGGGGTTCTGATGGTACTGCTGCCGTAGCCGTCTTGGAAGATTGCTGCTGGGTAGGAGGAAGAGGGGGCTTCTGCGTTGTTGGTGCGATAGTGGATTCGTTCGTCAGGGGTTGTGTTTGAAGTTGAGGTTGAGGATGAGCCTGCGATTTCACGGTGATAGATTTCGGAGGACTATTAGGAGGAATGGGTCTAGACAGAATTTCAACAGTTATTCTGGCTCTTTTGGGTTTGGAAGGGTCGTAGTTGTTGACGATGGGATCTAGGGGTCGCTTCATTCGAGGTGGACTTGGTTGTTGTAGGATATGTTGCGAGTTTCGCGTCTTAATATGTGTCGCAATAGCATGAGCATGTTTCGTAGCAACACTACTAGTATTAAGACTGGAGTTCGCTGGAGTAGAAGTGGTAGTCGCAGTCGTGTTCGCAGTCGGGTTAATGGTTTTGGTATTATCGTGCTGGTGGGCGCGTCGCTGGTAGTGCTTCGGGGGGCGCTGCAGCGCTTCAGCTCGTCGCGTAGAGGTGGCCATTGATAGGGACAGCGATTGACATGGCGATTGCTGGAAAACTGGATTGAAGGTAGAAATTGAAAAGGCGATACGGATATTTTCATGGGATGCGCATTGGCACTGGGGAATATTTAGACTTCTTAATTTTCCCACGCCAAACTTTCTGGGCGGCGCTGTCATCAATTGATCAATTGTTGGTATTTTGCAGGCGCATGCGCGGGCTTCAAGCTACAGGGCTTATCGTTGTTGATATACAATGCCTTAGGTACTGGTTTGTACCTAAGCTAAGGCAGGTAACCTTCTATAATCCATGACAGTTCTTAACGGGTGCCTTCACTAGAGCCTCTGACGAACTGGCCCTGTCCTACCACACTGGTGGCGCATCGAAAAGTTTAATATACTGAAGTGACACAGTACCTATAGTACCAGGTAGATATGAGATATGCATACCTTATCACGGAACATTTCTTCTTTTAGAAGAATCGACCCAGCCCAACTCCTTAAAAAGCATAAAGCGACCTTGGATAAAATCCATTCCTTTAAACTTCTTGCAGTTCTTCCATTTCTTGCAATTATTGGTATGCGCTGCCTTGAAGAACGAATTTCTTTACAGCAGCTCAATTATAAATTATCTACCAGTGCATCTTACGAAGCATCAAACTGATAACAGCAAACCACTTGATAGATTACGGTTAACGTCATCGTTGCTTAATATTTGAGGTTGACACAGCTATAATATCAACCAGTTATAACATCCTTCAAACGGCTCAGTACGGCTTAACTGCGGAATTTATTATACTTATCCATCTTCAGTTTTTGATGCTCCTAAAATAGTAACCATGTAAAAAGTCGAGACAGTCAACTGCGAATCCCGTTGCCTTGTGGGTAAGGTAATCCTAACCACTGGGAGGCATGTAACACGAATGATATGTGGCTTAGCATCTTCTGGCGAGACACTCGGAAGGCGGAAGGCGGAAGGCAAGAGTTACACCACGTATCGATGCAGGTAGGCGTGATCTGATGGATCCCAGTCGAGGATTGGATATTACGTATCAAATAGATGCGGCTTTGATCCGAGTCTTGTCATTAAACACGTACGAACTCCGACTATGAGACTCTTCCTCTCTTATAATCCATCGTCTTACCTACATTTTTCTGTTCAAAATTTCCTTGCATTCACTCTAAAGTCAGCATAGAATGATTTACAAATGCTATAAGTAGTCGCCTACACCTACGCGTATTACGCCGCAGCATGCCGCTTAACCGGTCTACATACGTCATCCTGAACAAAGCTACAAGAATTCGCAAGTGCTCACATTGAGGCTGCCTGCAAATACAACTACTTTATTTTCATATTTTTGTTTGCTGTATAGCAAACTTCTCGAGATAGGCTTATCTGAGTATTCCTGAATTGTGATATCTAGATGTTGCAAGCTTCGTGACTTGCTCCCAACCACCTACAAACGACTACGCAACACATCATGTTTATGATATACCTAACTTTTAATATTACTTAGTCTTCATCTGCAGCGATGAACTCTGTCGGTCTAAGTGGCAATATGATCGGAGGAGAGTCAGCCGACCAGAGCCCTCCAATACCTTCGTCGACATATATAAGATCGTCGTCGCCATCCCCATCGCTGTCGAAAACCCCGCTAGGTTCCGCCTCGCGACCGGGGTCACTCCCGCTAACCCCACCATTGTCGCCTGGCCCGCATATCAAGTTCGAACCTCCCCACGATTCTACCACGTCGCATCAGAGTCACCAGGAGTACCTAGACTCCCTGCATCCTCCTTCCGTGGAGGAGTTCGAACGGTTAGCGAAACTACAAGAACAGCGCGAGAAGGAACATAGGCATCGCGATCAGGAGTTGCGTCGCCTAAGTGTGGCCATCGCTCGGCAGAGCATGGAGGCGAGAGAAGACTTCATGCAGACGAAGGTTGAGGAGGAGGAACGGCAACAGAGGAACAGCTCTGTGTCGTTTGGGCGCAGATTCAGTCTCCCCAATTCCAAATCACGATCTAGACCTAACAGCAAGGATGGGACTTCGAACGGAGGGAGAAGTACTGCAGACGATGCCATCCAATCCAAGGCAGCAACTGCAATACAGCGGACATTTCGTGGATACCGCGTGCGTAGAGAGATGCAAGGTTTGGGCTTGGACGCAAATACCAGATGGACGCATGCCATCAGAGATGCGCAGTGGAAAAACATAAACACACCACGAGCACGCCAAGACAGCCTGTTAAATACAGCAGATGGGGATATGAATGGCGAGAGGAGACCTAGCAGCAGCCGATCCGCTGCAAGAAGAAACTGGATGAAGGCCGCTAGAATAGCTCGAAGAGCAGGCGCGGATGAAGATTCCGACCATTCAGACAGCGATTCCTCCTCGTCGCACGACGACCAAGATTTACAAAGGATGAGTTCGGAAAAGATGGCCGAAGGAAGGAAAAAGCGACTAAAGGCACAAGCAAAGAGACGGGAGCATGCGCAGGTGATGGGATTGCCGTATTTCTTGGAGATGGTAGATCTCAAGCATCGCTATGGGTCGAACCTTCGGACATACCACGAAGAATGGAAGAGATCCAACACGAACGAGAATTTCTTTTATTGGCTAGACCACGGAGAGGGATTGCAAATCAACTTGACAACCTGCCCGAGAGAAAGGCTTGATCGTGAGCAAGTTCGATATCTAAGTCGAGAGGAAAGACAACATTACCTGGTGAAAGTGGACGTGGAAGGCCGTCTGGTCTGGGCCAAGAACGGGATGCGAATCGATACTACAGAGAACTACAAAGATAGTGTTCACGGAGTCGTGCCAGCAGACGATCCCACACCGAGTTTCGCTCCGAACCTTGAGACACATGTTCAGGCGAAGCCCGCGATCGATTGCCCGCCAGAACCACATGATCACCCGAGCCCATCTTCATCCTCGCCCCCCTCATCTTCATCAGCGTCTTCGCGGGAGTCGAGGATGGAGGCTGCGATGGCAGCGAAGTACGCCGACCCTAGCTTCGATAGCGCCAAGGGCGTAAAGAAGATTCGGCACGTATCCGCTGCAACAATCTTCAACAAGCTCTTACGGAAGACAGTCCGCAAGAATACGTGGATATTTGTCGCCGACACGTCGTTCCGGCTGTATGTCGGCATCAAGAACAGCGGCGCGTTCCAGCACTCCTCGTTCCTGCAAGGCGCGCGGATCTCGGCCGCCGGACTGATTAAGATCAAGAACGGGCGGCTGTCGAGCTTGTCTCCGCTATCCGGTCACTACCGACCGCCGGCGTCCAACTTCCGCGCCTTCGTGCACAGCCTCGAGGAAGAGGGCGTCGACATGTCGCACGTTAGCATCAGCAAGAGCTACGCAGTGCTAGTGGGGCTTGAGGCGTACATCAAAACGAAGAAGAAGGGCAAGGAGACCATGCAAAAGATCACGCACCAGAAGCAGAAGCTGCTAGATCCGGAGGAGGCGAAGAAAGTCGAGGAGGCTAAACTCGATACAAGCCAAAGCGCTGCTAAAGAGCGCAAGATACTCGAAAAGGAGAAAGAAAAAGAAGAGATCCGTCGCGCTGAGAATAAGCCGACGTTTAAATTCATGCAGTGGCTAAGGCTCCGTCCGAGGGCACCGGCGGGTCAGAAGGACAAGGCGGGTGAGACGGCGCACGGGTCCGGGACACATTAATATCATGATTATGGAATGGAACAGCATTAGGTTTTGGTAGCACATCGCGGGTTTGCATTGGTGGTTCTTTGGAAGCAGCGGTCTTGGGTTTGTTGGCGTTCATCCATATCTTCTGACATGATATCCCTTTCTGTTCGCGAGAGCAGGACTCGTCACTTCAGACCATAGCTGAAAATTAAATGATTATAGATTATGAAGAATCGCTAGAAACTATTTCTCCTGCCATACCGGGTGGAATCTATCTGTGGGATATAAAGACGTTAGATAACCGTAAACTCCTTACACGTAAACTGCCGACCCCCTTTACACATTCCTCCCGGTTTTATTTACCCTCTTAGTAAAGTCCGGTTATCGTCAGACTGGCTCAGCTGCACTTTTATGCCTCTTGCCCTATATTTCTCTTCTTTCAGACTGCTGGAGTGTTCGAATTGCGCTCTTGCATCCTCGTCTAGCCCATGTAATAGCGTAGCAAGGGCGCTACTCTTCCAAGGTTCGGTGCGTGACCGCTTCGTGCGGTAGATGGCAGCAGCGAGGAACAGCGCAGCGCCAGTCACAGTAAGGATTGGCAAGACAGCAAAGCCCCAATGCACACGTACGTACGACTCGACGGAAGTAGCACGTCCCCGCACCGCCTCGACTCCCTGGAAGCTGCGGAAGGCCACCGTCATCGAGGTCGCCGTGTCCCGCATCAGCATGTCGAGGCCGTCGGCGTACTCGTAGTAGTTCCAGTAGAAAGCCGTTACCACATCTGAATCGAAGAATGTCTCGCCACTCGAAATACCCACCGTCAAGTTGACCACCACCGCGCTGCTGCTGCTGTCATTAGCAGTCACAGTCCGATTAAACCCCGCGGCATTCCGGATCGCAGAGCCCGTCGCGAACACCGAGGCAAACCACCCGCGCATCGCGAGCATAGCCTCAATGCTTAGGACATACGGCGTCGAGCTATTGCTCCGCGGGCTCGCCACGTACACGTTGCGGTCCTTGCCGTCGTCGTCGCCGTCGTCATTACTAATGTCGAGCACCGTCGTGTTCACATACTCATCGACGATCTTCTCCTCTAACGCGCCATTCGTCACGGCTGAGTAAAGCGTCTGCACGCACGCCGAAAGCACGCACTGCCGCGCCCAGGGCCTCTTCTCGCCCGCGCGCCCCCCGTCGTGCTTAGCCGTAAAGGAGAAGTCACCGTTCGATACGTCTTTTTGGAAAGTTTCGTACTGGCCCATGGGATT
>JAOXNQ010000007.1:790396-806662 GCA_028571165.1 Hypoxylon perforatum
CGACAGTGCCAAGAGCGGCAACGTCATCGGCATGATCGCCGGCGCCGTCGCCTTACCGGTCGCCACCGCCGTGCGCGGCGTTGGCGCGGCGGTCTCGCTGCCGTTCGCTGCCCTCGGCGCCGTCGTCCGCAACCCCAAGACCCCGCGCGAGCGCGCCGTCGCGTACGCTGAGTCCGCTAACGTCAAGTGGTTGCGGAGAAGGGGGCTCGAGGCGCATTTAATGGATACGAAGGAGCTGAGCCATGCGCTCGGCCTGCCGGAAGCCGCTGAGCTGCTACAGACCGCGCGAGCCGCGAGGGAGTATCCGAGCGCTCAGGCGCAAATCGCGGCGCTTGGGGCGCGCGTCGTGGAGCTGGAGGTGCGAAGACCAGGGCCGCTCGATTTGGAGGTTAATACGCTGTGGCTGGTGGTCACGCAGATGGGTGAGGAGCACGGGCATCATCACTTTGGTGAAAAGGAAAATGGGAAGCGGAGATGAAGTAATGAGACTGCACGTGCTGCGTGTTGGTAGCAAGAAGGGGGGCACCAGGCTATCACGTATTAATGGATGAACTAAAGAGCTATGTAAACTCAATACTGGAAATGTTCCACAATAATAAGCATCATTTCGGAAAGAACAAGATGATGGAAGACCCTGTGTAGGTCTAAGCAAGGTCTTCCATCATCTTATTCTTTCCGAAATGGTGCTTATTATTGTGGAAGATTTTCTCTATAGATTTTCTACGACTTATACCCCTTTATTACCCTCCATATCGGTATGGTATGGGAGATTATCTAGCAGTGTAAACGGGTATGGAATGATACGTTTTCCGATATGTTTTCCTTCTCTCTCTGCGGTATTCGTCTGACAATTGATAGTAGCATAGCTTTGGATTATAACAAAATCTACCTAATACAAAACAGTCAAATTTTATGTGGTCTGTGTTCCCCTTTCAACACCTGATACTTGATAAATCTAAAATATACATGAATCTAATGATGCTAAGTGTACAATGCACCAGCGTGCCCATCATTTCAGTCGCTTCTCTTTTCCAAAAAGTATCCAACAGCCTCCCTTAACTAGGCCTCTCCTCCCGCAAACCAGAAAATCCTTCCTCCTGGGACAGCGACGAACGATTCACGGTGCAACGTCACATCTCCCTGTCAGGATAACCAGATCGAGCTCCCCCGTCAGCCCACTCCTCAAATTAACTCGCCGCGGCCCCGAGTTATCGTAGGCGTGCGCGCTTCCGAATGGGCATCTCTTCTCCATTTTCGTCTTGGTTTGCACCCTGGGCGTCAAGGCCGCGTATATCCATGGCACGGGCGTATTGCATGTTTAGCGGTTGGCCGGAGGGCCAAGTGCCCGGCATGGCAGGTGGTGGCGCGAGTTCAGTCTGTGCGGCTTCAGCCAGTGCGGCCTCCAGTCCCCCAGGGGCAGGAGGGACGCGACGCTTGAGGCGAGGGAAGGGATCTTTGGGGACGGGCGTGCCGCCCTCCCAGTAGGGCGCGTAGGGGTCGTGGGGGACGCGGGGCTCGCGGAAGTATTCCTGGTAGAACCTGTCGATGAGGGCGTTGGACTCGAACCGAGGCGGATTGAAGGTGTCGGGGCGCCTGACGCGGCTAGCGGTCTGGCCGCGCCCGTCGGCCATTCGTATGCCCCGGTTGATGAGGTCCAGCAGCTGGTACAGGCTGGGCCGATTCGCCGGGTCGTCCGCCATGCACCGCGCGATCACGTTCTTGAGCGCCGCGTCCTGCCGCCCGACGAACTCGCTGATGCCCTTGGGTAGCGGCTGATCCGGGTCGTCGATTAGCACCCACCCCCACGTCCAGATTACACGCTCGTAGTCCGGCATGCCGGCAAGAGCCATGTTTAGGACGCGCATCCGTGGCAGCCAGGGGTTTTTGTTATCCCCCGTGTCCGGATGGCCTAACGTCATAAGGTTAACCATTATCTAGGGGGAACGGGATATCGTGTCAGCAGCTTGCATAATATAAAGGTTGTGGGGAGAAAGAAGGGTAAGGTCAGACACATACCATTCCTATAGCCCATACGTTGAGCTTATAATCAACACTGCTGTTTTCCGTGACTGCCCGAGTGGGAACTCGTTGCTCCTTGATGGTACATGTTAGAACACGAACAGCCAGGTGGCCACCACGAACCAGAATCAACATACAGGCGTATACCAAGCGTGCTTTCCACGTATCAGATTATGTCTCTGGCTGCGTGAAATGTTAGGAGCGGGACCACGCATATCAGTGTTGATACTAACAATTGTACTGTCCACTTGTCATCCCATTCCACCATAAGACCAAAGTCTGCAACCTAACACGATTATTAGTATCTCGGTTTGTGGGCGTGTGGGCGACTGATGACAAACCTTCACTATTGGAGTCCAGTTGTGCTCTATTTCGGCTTCGCCAAGGATGGATTCGCCAACCAGCACTGGACATCGACTATTAGAGAGGGAGTATGTAACAGGTAGGAAGTAGACTGACCGTTTGAGGGGTCAAGATCAAAGTGAAGTATGTTCCTGGGAATTATGTTTTGCCGGGGTATTCTTTCTCGATAAACCCCATCTGGGCCGGGAGGAGGTGGATATGCCATTGCGATTAATGCTCGTGTTACTAGGATGGCCCCCCTTAGTCGATCTGACTGCATATACTTTGGCGCTTGGGGCTACAACAACTTACAGCACAAAAAGAACCTCCAGAGAACTCTGGCTGGGATAAATCTAATGTAGGAAAAATGCCTGTTAGTAACAATTCTGTATACCATCCCATGGAAACGTCGTGATGTTGTCCGGGAGGTGTCTGGGTATCTCCAAACAACTAAAGGGAGAATGAGCAACACTGTGTTACATACTATGGAAGAGTCAGCTTGGAAGATGGGTAGATACTGGACAGAACCTAACGATCTAGGGACCCAGTGTCACAATCTGACTAGGATTATACGCACCCCGAGCTTCATTTCGTCCGGCTTGTCTTCATTATGCATGTTCCAGTACCTAGCCGCATTTACATTTTCTATAAGCTCCATCAGGGTTCCGCGGGAGAGAGATTCCATCATAAGGTAGGGCGTGTCGACATAGGGGTTATTATAGATTCGAGTTTCGTCTTTATTAGAAAGATCCCTCAAGTGAACCAGCTGTGTTATATGTTCTGCGTTTTTGAAGGTTTGCTGGAGAGGCAGTTAACAGACACGGAAACCAGCGAGGTTAGGGAACGGTCGCCTACCCCCATCCAGTTAAGCTCCCGTCTTATGGAATTGTTAATGCTGTCTCCCCTGTTGCTAGCTTGCATAGGCAACTTGATGACTACATCACGAACGTAACTCCCATCCCTACTGTGTACTGTCCACTTCAGTATCGAATGTTAGCACTCATTTTGCTCCCAAGTTTACAATCAAATTATTTTGAAGACCCTTCGAGTCGCGGAGTTCACGTACGAGCTGAGCCATGCCATAACCACCCATCCCAAGGACCCTTTGAAACCTGAGTTGCTCTCCCGCCGCGCGCCAAAATTGTTTCTGCGCCAGGAGGTAAGCGGCGCGGGCCTTTTTCCATCTTTCGTCTTTAAAGTCCGGGGCGGCATTTTTGGAAGTGCCGATTATATAGGATAGGACAGCTGGAAGGGCTGGATCTGTTAGTTGATTTGGTACTTCTACTACCTTGTCGCCGAAGAGACGCCTCAGCCGTCTTTTATTTCGTTCAAGAAACCTACGCATAATTGCAGTTGACAAAGTTCAGCCCTAGGTGTCTTTTGTCAACGTTAAATAATTAGAAGTAGCTGCTGCGATCATACGCTCTATGGTAGTGAAGTTGAGTAGAAAACCATGGACAAATCAGCTCTACCGACACGATGCCTACCTCTCTGTCGCACAAAGAATTTACATGCGGGATCTAGGTATCTAAGCGAAGATAAGACCATTATTACAGGAGCAGCCGTTTCCGGCTTGACATCGACCACATTATCTTGCCGGAGTCAGTTAAGTTGGAGGTAGGCAGCCCATTGAAAGAGAATTGTTTACTGTTCGAGTGACAAAGGTCAAGGTTCGTTTTTGAGTGACACTGCAAGTAACTCGAGAAAAGCCAAGGACGGTGACGTAGTTCTACAGATTTTCGTGGGTGTAACATTAAGTGTTGACTGAGACACTGAAGCTGAAATGCTAATCATTTTATGTGGGTTAACATTCCTGAAGCCGGCTGGAAGATGTTTAAACATATTATGACAGCCGCAAGGTCGATCGTCCAACTACAACAATTCTTCCCTAGCTCCGAGATCGATTACTCCATATCCGGTAGTCAAGTCGTCGATTACGAATGTCTGGTTGGGACAAGAAATCAAGAAATCGGAGAAATACCACTGTGCTGCCCCTAAGAAGGACGAAAAAAACGTGGGATGGACCACGCGATGTGAGACACGATGTTAGGCTGAGTAAGGGACCGATAATGCAAGAATTAGCCGCAGTGGATCCCTCAAACCCCCATCCCCCATATAATGTACCCACGAAAAACACATTCAGGCTAAATGTATCGAGGCGAAGAGGGTATAGAAAAAGAATAATTAGGTCTTGGTAACCTAGCGAAGTCGGGGCTCGGCGAAATCATTCTCCCAAGCAAATCAGTGGTCGCCGTCCACGTCTGATGTCCACCTAAGTGGTACCAAGTTGGGGGGTTTCGAAGAAGATAGCGAGCTATTGTCTCGTCGGTTCTGTTCCTAGCGAGTTCTTCCCCCCCCATTTTGCCCCTCCGCCCGTATGGGATCGGCCAGCGGCCGCAAGCTCTGGCTGCGTTTAAACGAGCGAATGACAGCTGGGCTGACGCCCCCCATCTTGTGTCTGCATGGGGCACCCAGCGCTTGTCTCGTTGGGAGTAGCTATTATCCACGCCAATCAGTCAAGTCATGAGTCCACGACGGTACAACTATGATGTATGTAGTTTGTTCGGCGAGATACGAACGAACCCGATTTTTTCTTATGTCTGTTAACACTGTCTGGAGAAGGAGAGGGGAGAGAGTCTCCTTAACAAAGTGACCATCTCCACATAGGGAATGCGCTCGCGGGTATAGTAGTAGGCTTTTTTCTTTCTGTTGATATGCAAAGTAGGTGTAAGGTAGATAGACGACAGGGTAGCTTGTGGCTTATTTATTACTCTCTCGCGTGGGCGTGGAGTGGACAAGTATTAAAGAAACTTTGCCTCCCACCAAAACCAAAACACATCCCGCGTAGATCATGCGATCTCTCAACTTCCTCTTCTCTCTTCGTTATTCTCGTCCACTCTCTAGTCGCTTTATTGTGTCAGTGCCACTGAAGCGTTCTGGAATAGCGAATTACTCACGTCCGATAACTATCAGCAACCGTCGTTACATCAATACAAAATCCAGCGCAATGGGTCCGACCATCAAGTTGAGCAGCGGCCACGAGATGCCCCAGGTGGGCTTCGGTCTGTGGAAGGTTGACAACGCCACTTGCGCCGACACGGTTTATAATGCCATCAAGGCCGGCTACAGGCTATTCGATGGTGCTTGCGGTAAGTCAAGAGAAGTTACCTACCCTCCCAATTGCATTGGCTTTTGCCCTTTCATCTCGAGGTTGGCGCGACAAACACGACCTTGACATTCTCGAGTGCCCCTCCTCGGATCTTATTACCCCGCCACGTACCAATTTCAGGGGTACCCCCCGGTCGTTCACTCTCGTCTGCAGACCCGGTTGGTAGATCGGGAACAGACATGTGTCAATCTACCCGGAAAAGGATCTTTTGGGAGAATGTAACCTACCGTATCAATATTCGTTTAGATTGCTAACTACTGTGTTTTGTTTGCGATAACTAGACTACGGCAACGAGAAGGAATGCGGCGAGGGCGTCGCGCGCGCTATCAAGGACGGGCTCGTGACGCGGGAGGAGCTCTTCATCACATCTAAGCTATGGCCCGTCTTCGAGGACGGCGACAAGGTGGAGCCGGCGTGCCGGCGCTCGCTGGCCGACTGGGGCCTCGAGTACTTCGACCTGTACCTAATCCACTTCCCGGGCGCGCTCAAGTACGTCGACCCGGCCGTGCGGTACCCGCCGGGCTGGCACTTCGACGGCAAGTCTGAGATCGTCAAGTCCAGCACGCCCATGCATGTGACGTGGGCGTCCATGGAGACGCTCGTGCCCAAGGGCTTAGCCAAATCGATCGGCGTGTCCAACTTCCAGGCGCAGCTGCTCTACGACATGCTGCGGTACGCCAAGATCCCGCCGGCCGCCCTCCAGATCGAGCACCACCCCTACCTCGTCCAGAAGGAGCTGCTCGCCCTCTGCAAGGCTGAGGGTATCGCCGTCACCGCCTACTCCTCCTTCGGCCCGGCCTCCTTCCTCGAGTTCGGCTTCAAGCACGCCGAGGCCCTCGTGCCCCTGATGAAGGACGACCTCATTACCAGCCTCGCCGGCAAGTATGGCAAGCAGCCCTCGCAGATTCTGCTCCGCTGGGCCACCCAGCGCGGACTCGCTGTCATCCCCAAGACGAGCCGTGTCGAGGTTATGTCGCAGAACTTAGACTGCACCGGCTTCGATCTTGAGCAGGCCGACCTTGATAGCATTACCGACAAGGATGCTGGTATTCGTTTCAACCAACCCTCTAACGTAAGTGGCTCTGTGGCACGTTTGTTGTGACAATTACTTGATCTGTTAGCTGTTCTACGATTGTATACTGACTGTTATGTTATGTGTTCAGTACTTCTCTACGGACAAGATGTGGATCTTTGGCTAAATAGCTGCCGCACTTTGCGCCGAGTCACACGACGCGACCGAATTGATAGGTCCCAACGCTGCATATCAATAGAGGGGGAAACCTTGGCTCGTCCGTGGTGGGCTGGATCGTTCTATTTATCAACATATGCGGGTAGTGTCGTAGAGTCCGTCTGCTTTGATCATGGGAAGCATCTCGCTAGAACGGTGTCTAGACTAGGCCTTTCTGTCCTGTATCCGTTATATCAATTAAACATCGATGAAATAAATATTGCCGCCAAAATTTGGAAATTCCCATTTGCGTGAGCTTATGGATATCTTTGACATATGAACTCAGCGTGAGCGACTGTATCTCTCTTTTTGTTCCTTTGCTGAAAATGAAATAACCCAACCACCCAACTGCTACCTATGTTAGGGTAGTGTCCCACGCCAGCATGACTGGCTGCATGCGTCCCCAGGAAACCCAATCAAACACAGTAGCGAAGACTCATCATCGGTCGATGACGATCTCGCCAACCGTGGTAACACCAAAACGCCGTGCTGTATGCTGTGCGATGTGAAAATCTTGCATCTACCAAATCTAGGCAGCAAGTCGAGGGACGATCAAACCGGTTTTACGTAGGCTACCATCCGCAGTATTAGTTATGTATGCATAAGTTTCAAATGACGGGCTTAACACTTACTGGCATCGATCTGCTGCACGTGCGGCAATGCTAGCTTCACCTTGTTTCGATATAAGGCCGGCTGCCTCAACTGCACAGGATTTCCCTCAAAGTACACGGTCGTCAAGCTCTCCTTGTCGGCCAATGCCCGCTCAATATCTTGGAAGTCAGATAGTTGATTATAACTTGCCCATACCTCCTCGATATTCTTCGTGTGGGTTAGGCCTTCTAGGCTCTTGATCATGTTGTTCGAAATATCGATGATGGTGAGATTGGGATTTCCGTCGAGGCCGTCAAGGCTTTCAAGAGCATTGTGCGAGATGTATAGCTCCTCTAGCTGAGGTGCTTCGCGTAAAGGTGAGAGATCCTTGATACGGTTGGACTGGATGCTAAGTAGTCTTAGTTTGGGTAGTCCGGCAAGGCCGCCCAACTCCGTGATCTTGTTCTTGGCGAGCCATAGCTCTTCCAGGTTCTTTAAAGAATCGAGATTCTTGATCTCTCGAATCCGATTCGATCCCAATTCCAATTGGCGGAGCTTCGTCAATGTCGACAACCCATCGATGGAGGTGATCTTGTTGGAGACAAAGAAGAGATCGGTAAGTTCTGTTAGGTGATCGATGTGCTTAATATGCTTTATCTTATTAAAACTAAGGTCGAGCGTGGTGAGCTTGGTTAGATCGTCCAAGCCCCTGATATGTGAAATAAGGTTGTCGTAGAGGTCGAGCTCCTCCAAGGTTGGGGCTAAGCTGGAGAGCCCCTCAATGTGCTGGACAAGGTTCTGGCGAAGACATAGTCGGGCGACCTTCTTGAAGCGTTCCAATCGGAGAGCAGGAATCGAAGAGATTCGGGAGTGTATGAGACTGATGTCGTCGGACTCGGGATCTTCGTCGTCGAGGAGATCTAGATGTGAAGTTGGTCAATAACTTAAATTCCACTAGCCCATGTGCTACCATGACTAGAGTATGACTAGGAATAAGAATTGAACGAGTAAGTAAATAGATCAAGACTCACCTTCATCAGCACTGATTTCTTGACCGGGCAGTACATTCTCCTCGTCCGAGTATTCCGGGTCGGACAAGGCTTCGGGATTTTGGATCGAGGCGTTACGATCGATCCGTAGCTTTCCGTCCCAGCCTTTGCTATCCCTTAGGCCGGGGCTAGGCTCGCCATCGCCGCGCTCGGAACGGGACTCATCCTGTACCACTTCTATGTGGTGGGAGGGTGACTCGTGACCCGTTTCTCCGTTTAGTTGTCCAGGCATTTTGAAGCGGGTCGTAGTCGTTGAGGATGACCGAAAAATGAAGAATCGTGGACTTGGGGAAGGGTGGGCTAGACAAGAGGAAAGTTGAAGGACGTTTGGAGACATGACGGTCGGATTTCGTATTGGGTATTGTAATGGGTCGGTACAGCGTACGCTGGTAGGCCGGATAGGGTGTCACAGGGGAGCGTGCAGTGTGCGTAGTGTGCACTACAGCGCTGTGTCGATCCACCGTTTATCGATTAATCCAATGACGTTCTAGGCTTTTGGCTTTTGGGCCGAGTTAGTACCACGCTAAAGCTTAAAGCGGGGAGCCCATAGCGAGATCTGGTCCATCGTTATCCATCATGTACCTCTTGTGTGTGTACATTCTGCAGGGTCTCTGCTTAGTGACTACCTGCTATTGCCCACCACTATCATACATGCCTATGTCTCTAATCTGATGTCCGCATTCATAATCATATTCCATTATGAATAGAGGGTGTAATACATCAGGAAAGGTGGAAATACATACTTGAAGCCCAAAGGTTCAATGCTGTGATATGTGATGCCACGCTTTAGGTACATGCATGTGCATGTAAATGATGTAGATGTACTAGATAATGCGCTAGCGTTGTTCCGGTAAGGCGATGATCTTGATGCTCCAAGAAAAAAAAAAGAGGATATGGGGCTTTTGAAAGTCATCGATATGATGACGGGGGACGTAGCTCTTATTTTATGAGAATAGCATCTTCCAACATCGAAACCCCGTTGTCCATCTCCAACTTTGGGACTATGCCATGTATGCCATGTATGCTATGTATGCCATGTGAGCGATCGCGATCATCTCAACACATGTCGTACTTCCCATAAACATCCCGAGTTCCGTACGGGAGAGACACAACGAGCACAACGAACACAACACAACGTATAATAACGGGCAACGTCGCTGTCAACTTTACAACTCTACAACTCTTTCCCCCCTTTCCGCTCTTCTGCAGCTCCAACCATCCATTTAATGTCAATAGATGCAACGGATGCATCTTCTCTAATCATCCGCCCACTCGCATATTTCGCGCGTCCCCTTTCGCCCCGCATAAATGCCCTTCTAACTATGTTCTCGATTTCCCAATCACGATGTCCTTCGCTCGCGGCGTCACCCGACTGCCCATTCGGGCCATTCCAAGCCTAGCAATTATCCCATCACGACCTTCCACGACACCCCGCATTAGCAACACCGACAGCAGCAACCGCAACACGTTAGCCTGCAGCCGACGGTACCACCTCGAGGGTCTGGTGTTAGCTCCCGTTGTCTTCAGCGGTTTGTTCGTGGCATTATGGACGTGGAAATGCCTAATGCTGGTGACATTCCAGAATAAAATCATATACATGCCCGGCTTGCCGCCCAATGCACGCTGGGAGAAGATACAAGACTATATCAGCCGTTGTGGCGGTCTTCAATGGCGAGAGGAGAGAGCGCGTGCCGCTGACGGGACGGATCTTGCTCTGTGCGTGACCGATGTAGACCTCGGTCCTGGTGTAACATCTACGCCTACATCTACATCTACATCTGCTTCTTCGCCTGGACGGCCGGATACTGCATTCTACGTCCTCTATTTTCAGGGTCCGCACTGCATCGATATTCTGTGGGGTACGGCCCGGTGAGCTTACCATTGGTAATAGGAAATGCCTCGTCGATTCCCCCACGCCTACCCGATCTCTCGTCGGCATTGTGCATGCTGAAGAGACAGTCGATGCAATGGCACGGTAAAAGTGTGCGATGTACCATGGTGTGTCTTAGCTACAGAGGCTATTGGACGTCACGAGGCAGACCCACCGAGAAGGGTATCAATATGGATGCATCCGCTGCTCTAAACTGGATTTCTCAGCTGCACCGTAAATTCCATGGTGGGGGAGCTGAGGAGTCGAGACCGTCGGCAAAACTTGTGCTTTGGGGCCAGAGTATTGGGGCCGGTGTAGCTACCAACCTCGCCGCCGAAGCTCCCATGCCTGCAGGTGTACACCTGGACTCGATCATTCTTGAGACCCCCTTTACCTCGATCCGTGCCATGCTCGAGGTGCTCTACCCGCAGAAGTGGCTCCCTTACCGGCATCTCTGGCCCTTCCTTAGGAGTCAGCTCGATAGCTGGAAGAATCTTGGCACCATATCGCAAAAATATAGAAATGGGGAGTCTCCCCCAAAGGTATTTATTTTAGAAGCTGCTAAAGACGAGCTCGTACCGCTCGAACTAAGTCAGAAGCTGTACGACAGATGTTTAGACGTCCATCTGTCCGTGACGAGGAAAGCCGTTGCTGGGGCTTTTCATAACGACACCATGTTTCGAGGCGAAGGTAGAAGGGCCGTCTCCGAATTTTTGTCGCATAGGATTTCTTCTACGCGTGTACGAACTTGATTGGGCCTTTTTATGAGGATAATATCATAGTGACCTGGGATTCGGAGAGTTCGATTAGTGATGCGGGATAATGTTTTCACAAAACGACACGTCTTCGGTTTTCAGTTTTTTTTTTGAAGCCTTCACACGCTTATGATTATCACTGATCCAACTTTTATATTTGGTGACCCTAAATCTCCAGCGGCAATGGAAATATAATCTAACCCCATCCGCCCTCAGTATACCCTATAGCATGTGATAGCCACATGTCTCCGGACATTTCGGGTCTAACTATCATCTCGGGTCTAAATACTTCGACATTTCCAAGCGGTATATCAAATGCATTTAGTAAGCTTGAAACCAATAACACCATGCTGTCCCTCATGGGGCACACTCCTTTTATTTGCCCGAGCACGTACCTGTACCCCGGTATTCCTGCTTCAACCAACAAGCTGGTGAATGGATTAAACTCGATATCTGCCTCTTCCATCCGGGACCATGGGTTGAAATTCGAATCTCCGCCTACGGGATTCTCGACATTCAGAATCACCCCGAAGCTTAAAATATCATCCTCTACGGTCACATGGACGTCCGCGATTTGACGTGGTTCCCCAAAGAATCTACTTTGGACCCAGATACCAGACCCCGGCTTATAAGTCGCGTCTTCGATAAATAATTGGTCCCGCAGCATTCTTTCGGTGGCTAAGCCCATAGCCCGCTCGATGTCGTCTTTGGTGCAGCCGGCGAACTTGGTAGGCTGCAGATCGATGACGGGCTGCACAATAACCTGGCCCGGCCCGACGTACGTGCTCAAGCTCCTGTCGAGGCGTTGCATAACCTCGGCGCCGCACGTGAACTTCGCGACATCGCGCCACGGGTTCTTATCGTCCGCTGCTTCGTGTTCCAAAGCTCTAAGCGAGTAGATATCCAACCCACGTGTAAGTATGGCCGACTGCTTGTTGCTCAGACGGTAAGGGTTGTCCTTGTTGAAGAAGTCGCCGGTCCGTCCCCAAGGATCGGTTCGGATACTCTTTACTAGCGCAGCAAACCATCCTTCCTTGTCCGCCGGGTCGTGTTTTGCCGCAGATGCACCCAACAAGAATGTCGGGGCAAGCTCGTAGGCGAGAAACGTCGATTGCGGGGGCGGCAAACTATTCTTGGGTGTCCCTCTGTATTCAAGGATACTTCGCTGTAGCCGCTGATGCAATGCTTTGTAGGTGCTATACTTTTGGTAAGTCGGATCAAAGGGGATGAAATGCGCTACTCGTGCGGTGGCCATCTTGGTTCAGCTGTTCTGCTCCGAAGACACGTTCCTCTGAAATAATCCTCGACGACGCTGGAGAACTGCGTAAGAGGTAGAGGGTTTGACACGATCTGAAAAAAAAAAAAAAAAAAAAAAAAGAAAAAAAAAAGAGGCAGTTGCACAAAATTCAGCTTGCGTCGGGGTAAAGCCGTGCTCTAACTCTACAGGCCCGCTATCTGTGAGACATGTGGCTTTCAGGAGCAAATCAGTTCCAGGGAAAACAAGCCATTATCACATCTCATTTCAAGGTTAGGCATCTCGAATGCTACACCGCCCATGTCTTGAAGAGTACTGCGAGACACGGTGAAGAGGCTATGGTTATCAAGCAACTGGTATTTCGATAGCGTGAAGTTTGACTCGCTATCATGCTGTTCATATGTCGGAAATGCTGGGTAAGCACTTATTATATTAGCAACATGTTCAATTGTCGACAAGACCTTTTAGATGTCACTTACTAGATCTCTTAGGTACCTACCTAGGATTTAAACCTTCGATATTAAGCTAGACACCGACTGGTACCGTTTGTAATAACCCAAGCATACGTTATTCGATGTCAGGTTCAAGCTACCACCTCAAGGAATTTCACGAGGCAGCTTAAACGCCAACATATTCCAAGAGATTGCGAAGCGTATCACGGCATGTATCTTAGCGGAACATGTATGAAGCAATGAAGCAGGGGGAGGGGAAACGATGCAAGACCCTCAACCAGGATGAAGACGTCCTGCGTACTTGGCTTTATATCGAACACGTTGCCATGCACCCGTACCAGTCTGGAAGACTCGCGGATGGTAGTCCCCGGTGAGACGTTGCCTAGTCGCCGGGTCCGTGACGCGTCATATGGTTTCGTCACGAAGTTGTATTCAGGTTCTGCCAAGCCGCCCGGGGACGAGAAATGACCAAGCCACACCGGCGGGCTGTCATGCAAAAGAGATGACTCGGGTGATCCGAAGTTCGCTTAGGCGTAGAGCCGTTGTCCTCGTCTTTATCCCCGTTGTGCTTCAAATACTGTAAGGGGGCTAATGCGATCGCGCAAGGAGGTGTCCGTGCTTCAACTCCGCAATCGCTCTCAGTATGAAGCTCGTTGCGCCTCGTTAGGATGGCCCCCTCCAAGAAATGACCCCCATCAACCGAGTGCGGCTCTGAAGTTAATGTCTACCCAAGTCCTAGGTACCTAGGCAGGCATTATCAGCCATAGGTCCAAAGAACCTCGAATGATGACCGGAAGCCAAGCTCCGCAATACTTGTTTGCAGCTTCGGAAATAGAAATTCGAGTGAATTTATGGCGAGCTGGGCCGCGCCAGCGCCACATCGTTTTATTTAAATGAGAGTTAGTCCCAACATGCTCTCAACCACATCCCACCGTGTCGACAAGCTTTCCTTGGCTCATCTTGGCACCATCTTGGCATATCTTCCCCGGGTTTAGCGCATCGTGCTGATTGTGACAGAAAGCCCAGCGAGCTCTGATAGACGGTTGACGCCATTACGCCAGCGGATGTCGAACGTGACGGGAACCTGCTTTTCGCACTCTCCGGCTAATGAACCCCGGGAATTTCGGAGGGTGGCGCCGTGAAGTGGCTTTTTTTTCGATATAAGTCATTCCGGCTTGACCAAGACGAATTCCGCTGATCCTCCGAAGACTACATAGCCCGCGAGAAGGCTGCGAAGACGCCGCTAACGAAATTTTGGTTACGCTTGTGTTATGTTACCTGCCAAAATTCCAAGGAAACGCGTAGGACAGGTCTAGACACAAGAAAAATTTATATTGGCGGCCTAGGTTATCTGCCTACCCGGTAAATTCTGCCCCTGTATCACCGCGGCGAGCGATCTGTCCTGGCAAAATACTACCTCACTTAATGAAAGATCGGTTTGGGATAACGTCAACTCTACGACTCTCTCTCTTCAATATCCTTGTCTTACCTACCGGAACGGATTCCTCGTTGCATATATTCTGCATGCAGTTACACCCTAGCGCGGTAACTGTCCCCCCACACTAACCCAATTTCAACAGACTGCCAATGATAGACACGCAGGTTTTCGTTAAGCATGTGGCATCCACGAAACTTATGATTGATCACTTGAAGTTGACTTATCGTACGTTCCAGCTTTTCCCTATTTGGCTTATTCAATATGAAGCCCTCAAAGGTCACAGTTCGATTCCATGAGAGCATCAAATAGTAGATGTCGACTGCTTATTGGCATTTGCTTTCCAAGTCATTATCACCGCTGCTGTAACAGATAGCATGACACTAGATAACCTCCCGCTGATAATGGCATGATTACGCAAGCTACCCTGGGACCCCTGAGACCCCCTTTCTCTATTTTCGAAGATATCGATATACGAAAAGGGGCAGGTCAAAGCTAGACGAACCAATGGGAATCTCGAGCAACAACCCTATCGAAATCCTTCCCGCGCCTGCAGCAACAACGCCTAACATGTTACGTTGCTTATTGACGATGTCATATATATTCCTGTGGGACCCCGGGGGGTGGTGCTCAAACATGATTAAGATCGTCAGGGAATAGCCTGTATCTCGGGTATCAAAAAACTAGGTAGGTAGGTATTTTCGCTAAGCTCCTAGCTGTGATTAACAGCACCTTTTGCCCGAAGTGTTAGGTTGCTCAGTTCGTGGAAAATGCCATGGCCGACCTAACGGCCGGATCGCTACCATCCTTTATTTACCCCCTTGGGCGACCGACCCAAGATGGGGGAGCGGGTGGCCTAGATATAGTCGTACCTGCTTGCTCTGTTTTCTGAATGGTGAGCCTGGTTGCTGTAGCGAGACTCGCCTATCATGGGGAACTCACTCTCGAACAGCGGCGTCTTGCGCAAGACGCCGCTTACCATATCGTCTGATACCGTAGTCCCTCTATACCGCTTTGACGATACTTCACTTACACGTAAGGTCATCGTCGAGTTTACTATGCGTTTCGACGACGTGCTGGATCCAGAGAAGCTTCGTTTTTCGCTAGATAAGCTCCTTAGCCGACGTGACTGGCGCAAGCTGGGCGCCAGGTTGAGGCTTAACGTACGCTCATACAAACTTCCAACTTGGTGGTAGACAGATAACTAAAGGCGCTGTGTAGCACGATGGCAAGCTCGAATACCACATCCCGGAGTTCTTCGACGAGAAGCGGCCGGCGTTCGCTTACTCACACATACAGCACGAGATGGAGATTGGTCGGCATCCCACCGGCAGTCGACTTCCCAGGCCGACCGCTAGCCCAACCGTGCTCAGCGACCCCGAGGACTTCGCCCCCTTGCTTCGGCGGTGGGGCGGGCCTCGAAGACTAAGCGACTACTTGTATACCGACGCTCCGCAGCTCAGCCTACACATTGTGTCATTCGCCGATGCAACGGTCGTCTCGCTCTCGTGGCCGCACACCTTGCTCGACGCCATGGGCCGACGGGAACTCCTGGACGCCTGGATAGCGACGATGGAAGACCGAGACGAAGACGTGAAGCCACTGCACGGCGTGCTGCACGACCCCCTCGCGTCGCTCGGGACGCAGCCCCAGGAGCCGTACGTCCTGTCGCACCGTCGTCTGACGCCGTGGCAAGCCCTTCTGTTCGCCATCGCCTACATCTGGACGACGCTGTTCTGGTGGCGCGGCGAAGAGACGCGCATGGTCTGCGTGCCCGCAGCGCACATCCAAGCCCTGCATAAAGGCGCCCTCGACTACCTCGCCGCGCAGAGCGAGGACAGCTACGGCTACAGCGACGAGGAGAAGAAGATCAAGCCGTTCGTCAGCGTGGGCGACGTCCTGTCCAGCTGGATCGCGCGGCTCGCGCTCCTGCATCTGCGGCATAACGCCACCCAGACCGTGTCCATCATGAACGCCTTCGGCATGCGCTCCGTGCTCGCCAGGGACCTGCTGCCGCCGACCCACGCCTACGTCGGCAACGCCGTGGCGGGAGTGTACGCCTTCCTCTCCATGCGGGACCTATTCGCGCGGCCCCTGGGCT